>CM032232.1:7510000-7785000 GCA_019009955.1 Riptortus pedestris
ATTAAAAATTATACAATGCCGAATGTTACAAAAGTACAAAATAAATAGAACCTTGCCGCTACAATGGCCATTCTTAACATGCTAAAATATAATTTCACAAAATTAGATAAATATTAAAAATTATACAATGCCGAATGTTACAAAAGTACAAAATAAATAGAACCTTGCCGCTACAATGGCCATTCTTAACATGCTAAAATATAATTTCACAAAATTAAATAAATATTAAAATGTTTACACAGCTAACATTTACAAATGTATAAAATAAGTAGAGTGGGCAAAACTAAATATAAATTGTTACTATATTTACAACATAAGGGGGAAAAAACAAAATAAAAATAAAACATACAAAAAAAACTAAAAGAAAAACTATAAATATTTAAACTGGAAGAAGGCAAAACTTATATTCTACAGTGCTTGCTATATACAACTTTCATAATTGTAGATAATAGCTTTTATTTTTCATCAAATAATCCATTATTTCTTAAATACTTAAAAACATCATCTATTAATTGGCTACTGTCGGCCAGTAGTTCGCACACATTTCTGGGCCATGGGTACGTTTTCACTTGTGTGCAGTCAGTTAGTATGTGTTTTACAGTCAGCGTTCTGTTACAGTAGCGACATATAGGTTCATCTTGTCTGCTCATTAGATATGAATGTGTTAGTCTAGTGTGTCCTGTGCTACGGCATGTAAGTACAATTTCTTCTCTTCTGGAGTGTCTATTACTTCAAGTCCAGTTGAGCGTGTTTCATTTGATTTCTCTAAGTTTACTGTCAGTGTTATACCATAAATTATTCCAGTCATTAATTACGAGTTTTCATATTTGAGAGAAAGCGTCTTGGTGAGTTATGTCCAAAAAATCTATTTGTTCAAGTTCAGTTGATTGTTTGGCTGCTTTGTCTACTATATTACTTTGAGATATGCCCTCATGGCCGGCTAACCAATAAATATTAATCTGTTTTTTTAGTCTATGAATATTGTTAAAAATTTCAATAATAAGGGGATTGGTGGAGTATATGTCTTCAAGTGTCTTTATTGAACTTAATGTGTCTGTACAAATGACTACCGTTTAGTAGTTGTGATGTGCGTTAGTGCTAAGAGTATAGCCTGTTATTCTGCCGTGTATATTGTATTGTAGTCATGTAGTTTTTTGTGCACAGTATTGTCTCCTACAACTGCAGCTATCCCAGTCCCATAGTCTCTTTTGGATGCATCTGTGAATATAAAATATGACTCCCTCCGGTCTAATGTGTATGCCTGGAATTCTTTTTTATATATGGTAGTCGAAATGGGATCTTTTTTAGAGTATTTAGAAAGGGAAATATATATATATATATATATATATATATATATATATATATATATATATATATGTCCAAGGGGGAAAGTCATTTGGTCTGTAGTTTTAAATATGAATATCAGGTATGTCAGTAAATGTTTCTTTGTATATGATTATTAGGGGTTTCTGTGCTGTAGGATTTCTTTGGTATGTCTCAAAAAGAGGGCTATTTATGAAATTAAGACATGGGCAATTTGATGAAATACTTTTTAGGACATATTTTGAAATTAGAAGTTGTCTTCTATATGATAAGGGTGGTTCACCGGATTTAGCACATAAGCTTAAAAAAGTCCGTCACGCAGGGGCTGCGTAAACTAAGCAGATTTCAAACGTGAAGTTATACAATAGAGAAATGTGCCCAATAAAAAGTGTAGTAAGTAGTAAGGGATCACTAAACTTATACACGAGGGACGAATAGTTAGGAAAACGGCCGCCAGAGCTCTCTTCGGAAAGTACCAAACAGCTCACTCCTGCCGACCAATGCAGAATACATATGCAAATATCTCGGTTAATATTCAAGATACAGAATAAATGTATAGAACACTATTTATAGTAAATTTAATTTGCAATAAGATTTATTCTATACAATTTTTCGATCCGACGCATAATGACGGAGATATTTCAAAAATCCCCCCTCTTAACCCCCCAAAGGTTAGCATCAGACTTCTAAGCGACCCACTTGCTACTTCCAAGAACTTTAAAAAAATTCAATGTTTAATATGATTTATTATAGAGTTCGTTTATATGAGGCACCCATGTTAATTTAGAGTCAAAAATAGTACCTAGAAATTTAATTTCTTTTACCTGCTTTAAAGGTGTATTTTCCAATGAAATATTTAGTGAGGAGGTACGTCTTTTTTTTGTAAACAATACATATTAGCAGATTTCCCTTAAGGGAAATCAGCTATTGAGGTCGTACTCATGACGCGAGTTTCGAAAAATTTCTTCAGATGTCCATCGATCCTACCCAGGAGATGACGAAAATGAGGTCCGTTCAAAATTATATATATATATATATATATATATATAGATAGATAGATAGATAGATAGATAGATAGATAGATAGATAGATAGATAGATAGATAGATAGATAGATAGATATATTTGTCTGTTAACGCTCTAGCGGTCGCAATTTTCGTTTGATCGTTACCAAACTCGATATTTAAACGTTTTATGCAAAAATAAAGATCAAGTTCGTTAATGGTTGAAATCGGGCCAGTGGAAGGGGGGGGTTTAGAGGTGTGGATTTTCGAAAATTCGAAATATCTCCGTTACTATACGTCGGCTCGAAAAATTATATAGAATCAATCTTATTGCAAATTAAATTGACTATAAATAATGTTAGGTGCATTTATTCTGTATCTTGAATATTAACCGAGATATTTGCATTTTTCTCTTTTCAGCTTCTGAGATGAGATCGGCTAACTTCGGGTCTAGTCGTGAGTTTCCGTCAAGAGCTAGTTCGGGTCGTTCCCGTAACTGTTTGACTCTCTATTCTGAAATTTCTCTATTGTAAAACTTCACGTGGGAAATCTGCTTAGTTTACGCAGCCCCTGCGTGACGGACTTTTTTTGATTTTTCAGTGGAAGATTTTAGGCAGTTCCATTTACTCCATCTTTCTAATAATCTCACTCCATTTTGCATGGTATTTTGTAGAAGATTTATATCTGATGATGACATATAAAAGAAGAAATCGCCCACAAAGAGGGAATATTTTATATCTGGTGGTATGGTGAAGCGCACTGAATCAATGCCTATAAGAAATAATGTTGTACTGAGTACGCCTCCCTGAATGACTCCACGTTCTTGGCTAAACAATCTAGAGACTGTCGATCCTACTTTAACTTTAAAAGACCTATTTGTTAATAAAAAATTAACAAAAGTTATTATCTTTCCTCCTACATTCCATTCATTCAATTTATATAAAATAGTACCTGGCCACAATGTATCAAATGCTTTTTGAATATCTAAAGAAACTGCTAATGTTGATTCTTTTAGAAGAAAAGCATTTAAGATAAATATGGTCCATTGTGGAATGATTGGGTTCAAAACCACATTGAAAATTAGATATTAGTCCATTTTCTCAATGAACCACATTAATCTTTTATTGATAATTGATAACACAATTAGTTAGAGATATAGGGCGAAAATTTGCTGGTGTGGGATCTTTCTTGTTAGGCTTTATAACAGGTATAATTAATGATTCTTTCCATGAAGAAGGATATTCGCCTGTGTTAAATGATTTATTAAATAGTTTAAGCAATACGATCAGGGAAGATTTAGGTAACTTTTTTAAAATTTCATTGCTAATCCCTATTTCTCCAGGGCTAGTATTTTTTGAGTTATTTAGGGCGTATCGAAGTTCATTAAATGAAATGGGCTCATTCAAAGGGTTGATATTACTATAGTCTAAAGAGTATGGAATTCCCATTACATTTGACATGTAAAGCACAAATTCTGGATTAGTATTTTGTGCGGAATGTATCTTTGAGAAATGGTCTCCTAGAATGGATGCTATTTTAGCAGGATCAACAACAATCGTATTGTTGAATTTTAAAGCAGAAATAGGCTCTTTGTACAGTTTATGTCGGATTTTTCTTATTCTACCCCCAATAATTTCTTTTGGTGTGTTTCTATTGAGAGTTTCTATAAAGTCCCTCCAACAATGTTTTTTGCATTTGTTGATTATAAATTGATTTTTTGTTTTTTATATTCAATGAAAAATTCTTGGGAGGGACAGCTATTAAATTTATAATAAAGTCCGTCACGCAGGGGCTGCGTAAACTAAGCAGATTTCCCTCGTGAAGTTTAGTAATAGATAAATATACATACTGGTAACACAACAACACCGTGAATAAATACAAACGGAAATAAGAAATGTTTCATCCAATTTCAATAGCCTGCCGACAGGAAGCGTTAGGTTAGAAATGTAAACAAACGGGTCCCGCCTCACACCGGAAAGAAAAACAATTACTGAAATATATCAGAATATAACACATTAATTTTATTGAGAACTATTTAGTATATCTAGTACTGTAATTAATAATGAGTCAGAATAATTGTTATCTCAATCAATAAAATTTTAGTCATTAACAATGACATATACACAACGAAACTTAACAACAATGCAAGCATTTATACAGCTGAGTTACAAGCTATAAATATTGCCTTTTCAAAATTTCATGATGTTCAAAATTCCCAGATTTTCTTATTTACAGACTCTTTAAGTTCTCTATTCTCCTTGGAGAACATTTACAGTAATCATCCTATTATAACCCACATCTTAGAACACTCCATACATCTTCAAAACAATATTACACTAGTATGGCTACCAGGACACAAAAATATTGGACGAAGTGCTGAAGTTGATGAACAAGCAAAATTAGCGACTCAGAAACATGACGTAGACTCAAATGAACTGACAATAGACGACTTAGTACATTCTGCAAAATCTAACGTACTACTAGACTGGGAACAAAAATGGCAACAAACAGACAATAAATTACGACAAATTAAATCTACAGTATTCACACGGACTAGTAAAAATTCAACTTATACACGGAGGGAAGAAGTGATTTTAACAAGACTCCGCATTGGTCACTCTCTCCTTACTCATAGCTTTCTAATGAAAAAAAGAGAGCAGCCCAAATGCCATGTATGCAATTTGACTCTTACAATAAAACACATACTGACAGACTGCAAGAGACGAGATCATTTACAGATACCCCACGACCTACATGACTTACTCACTGAAGGTAGTCCATACATACCCACTATACTACAACATCTAAAAGACATTAACATATACACAAAAATTTGAATATACAATACTCACAATTAATACTTGCATTTTAAAAGAGATTTTATAATTTTCTAATAAATGTATGCAGCGATTCTAGTCTTTGTGTGAATGTTTTGTGTGCGTGTGCGAGCGTGTGTGTGTGTGTGTGTGTGTGTGTGTGTGTATGAGTGTGTGTGCTTAGTGTGCTTGTATGTTTGCTGAGCTCTTTATAAATTCTTTTAATATATGTAAAGTTCCACATATAAGTTTAATATATGTAAATTTCATCGTTTCTCTTTGTCTAGCAAAACTGAAGGTTTTCCCCCCTTCCCGCCATAATGCAATTCATGACTTACGTTGTCAGTAACTCACATTGAGTATGTAACTCCGCTGATACACGAGTTTGAATAAGGGAGAAGTTTTTTTTTTTTCCATTTTATTCAACAATTTATATATTTTATTATATTTTGTTTAATATTTCTGTTTTTGTTCTATTTCTATTTTGTGTTCCATTTCTGTTTTTATTTCCCATTTTGGTTTTCTGTTCCATTTCTGTTTTTGTTCTATTTCTATTTTGTATTCCATTTCCGTTTTTATTTCCCATTTTGGTGTTGTGTTCCATTTCTGTTTTTGTTTTATTTCTATTTTTGTGTTCCATTTCTGTTTTTGTTTCCCATTTTGGTTTTGTGTTCCACTTCTATATTTTGTTTTTATGTTCCATTTCTGTCTTTGTTTCTGTGTTTCATTTCTGGTTTTTGTGTTCCATTTCTGTTTTTGTTTTTCCATTTTGTTTTTGTGTTCAATTTCTGGTTTTTGTTTTTCATTTTGTTTTTGATTTCCATTTCTGTGTTTTGTTTTTCCATTTGGTATTGTGACCATTACAGTCCTGTTTTTTGTTTCAGTTCTGTTTGTCTGTTTCTGTTTTCTGTTCCATTTCTGCTTTGTGTTACTATTCTATGTTTCATGTTACATTTCTGTTATGTTGTTTTATGTTTCGTTTAAATTAATTTTGTTTCGTTTCGTATTATTTTTGTTTTTTGTTGTTTTTTTTTTAATTTTATACAGTTTTTTCCAAGAGCAACATCGCCACAGCTGCGAAGCTCCAAATAAATAAATAAATAAAATTTTAGTAGTCCAAAACTTTAAGATGGGGGGGGGGAGTCACCAGTGCATATTTGCATGTATCTCGTATAATAAAGGTCTCTTGAATACAATTTTTGGTATTTAAACTTCCAATTATGTGATTTATTATGTATCAGAGTATTGTTTACGTAACATTAGTAGAAGTGGCGGTTTGGTGAAAACTTAAAAATGCAATTATCTCGGTTAATATTCAAGATAGAGAATAAATGTATATAACAATATTTATAGTACATTTAATTTTTAATAAGATTGATTCTGTATAATTTTTCGATCCGACGTATAGTAACGGAGATATTTCGAATTTTCGAAAATCCTCCCCTCTAAACCCCCCCTCCTACTGGTCCGATTTCAGCCGTTAACGAACTTGATCTTTCTTTTTACATAAAACGCTTAAATATAAAGTTTGGTAAGGATTAAACAAAAATTGCGACCGCTAGAGCGGTAACAGACAAATATATATATATATATATATATATATATATATATATATATATATATATATATATATATACTAGCTCAGATACCCGGCTTCGCCCGGGAATTCATTTGAGGCTGAATGGTGTGGTATTTTTTTGGCAGGGCTTTACTTTGCAAATTATTTTGACATTTACCCATCCCAGTTTTAAGGGTTTATACCCGTTGTTGGCATTTTTTAATACTAAAATTAATTTTTTATGTAAGACTTCACTGTTCAAACCATAATCATGGGTAGCATTTATTACAATTAAATATCATCTATAATGAACATATTTCCTTTCAAAAGCCAATCTGAGCTCACATAGTATAGGCAAAGTTTTGCACGTAAGATTATATTTGAATAGTGAATCTCACTGGAAATCGCTTCCAAGAATGCCAGACGGGAAATAAGTTAACTCAATTAACTGGTCCCGTCATATTCCGCTCCCGCATGAGACTTCTCAACATTCTTCTCCTTATATTATTGATGCAAAACATTATTTTATAATTTATCTACCGGATGGAATTAAATAATAGTGGTACCCTGAAAATATCATATCGAGTTTAAACGCATATTGTTTTTTGTCATAATGACATTACCATTAACGTTTAATTGTCATTATATTAGATATTTGTTTCAATAACTTCAAGGTACATTATAGAAATTAAATAATGGAAATGCTCTTATAGTTTATATTTCTATAGGAAATAAATAACAAAGTTATTTTCTAGGAAAAATAAATAAATGAGGAGGGGATGACGAAGATTTATAACCTCACTAATCCGAATCATACTTTGAACTATCATATAAGACGAAAACATAACATCATTTGTCATAATATTCATTTATTAAAACCCCTTAAATAAGTACTAATATAATTATTGACTCCCGTTTAGCGTATATCCTGTGTTTTCTTCATTTTACGACAAAAGTGAATGCACACAAGAGTTACTCTAATAACAAAGTAAACAACTTTTGTTATGTGCACATTTGCCGAAAAACAAATAGAAAATAAAAAAGACGGTTTTTCATTTCAGCCTCTCTTATAATCCCCACTCCCCTTTGAACCTAAAATTTTTAATATAGCTTATAATCATGGAAGAATTAATGCTTATTCACATACCGAGTTTTGCTAAGTTCGGTTCAATCGTTAGTGCCCAACAAAATTGTTGGCTCCCGCTTTAGATTTTAGTGTATATCTCGTTTATACTTTTCTATACGACAAAAGTTACTGAAAATAACAAAATAAACAACTTTTGTCATGTGCATGTTTGTCGAAAAACCAATAGGAAACAAAATACCACTACTGTTAATTTCAGGCCTCCCTTACAAACCCCACTCCTGCTCGTCCATAGAAATGTTGGTAGGGCTTATGATAATTAAGGCGTCAACTCTAATTAACATACCGAGTTATATTTAGTTCGGTTGAGTCTTTTGAGCCCAATAAAATTAATGACTCCCGCTATGGTTTTTAGCTTATAACTCATTTATACTTCGGCTTACGACAAAAGTGTATATAATAAAAGTTACTCTAAATATCAAAATAAACAACTTTTGTTATGTTCATATTTGCCGAAAACCCAATAGGAAACGAAATATAGCTATTTTTAATTTCAGGCCTCCCTTATAACCCCCACTCCTGTTCGTCTCAGAGGATATTAATATAGCCTAAAGTCTAAGTTGGGTTAATAGTAATATACATACCAAGTTTCATAAAATTCGGTTCAGCTGTTTATGCGTGAAAAGGTAACAAACAAACAAACATACACGAAAGAAACAAAATGCAGATATGGTGTTTATGACATGTGAAACGAAAAGTTATCGTGAAATTTCGCGAAAAAAATCAATGTACAGACAGAGGTTACAATTTTATATATATACTAGCTCAGATACCCGGCTTCGCCCGGGAATTCATTTGAGGCTGGATGGTGATGGTATTTATACCCGTCGTTACTGTGGATTTTTTAATAATAAAATTTGTAAATTCAGGCCTCCCTTACATCCCCCACTCCTGCCCGTCCCTAGAAATGTTGGTATAGCTTATTGTAAGGAAGGCGTTAGTGCTAATGCACATACCGAGTGTTTTATTTAGTTCGGTTGAGTCTTTTGTGCCGAATAAAGTTGTTGACTCCCGCTATAATTTTTAGCGTATGACGCCTTTATACTTCAGTATACGACGGTAGTGTATATAACAAAAGTTTCTCTAAATAACAAAATAAACAACTTTAGTTATGTGCATATTTGCCGAAACCCCAATAGGAAACGAAATATCACAATATTTAATTTCAGGCCTCTCTTATAACCCCCACTCCTGCCCGTCCCTAGAAATGTTAGTATGGCTTATTGTAAGGAAGGCGCTAGTGCTAATTCACATACCGAGTTTGGTTTAGTTCGGTTGAGTGTTTTGTGCCAAATAAAATTGTTGACTCCCGCTATAATTTTTAGCGCATAACTAATTTATACTTGGGTACACGACGAAAGTCTATATAAGAAAAGTTAGTCTAAATAACAAAATAGATAACTTTTGTTATGTGAATATTTGCCAAAAAACCAATAGGAAACGAAAAATCGCTATTTTTAATTTCAGCCCTCCCTTATAACCCCCACTCCTGCCCGTCCCTAGAAATGTTAGTATGGCTTATTGTAAGGAAGGCGCTAGTGCTAATTCACATACCGAGTTTGGTTTAGTTCGGTTGAGTGTTTTGTGCCAAATAAAATTGTTGACTCCCGCTATAATTTTTAGCGCATAACTAATTTATACTTGGGTACACGACGAAAGTCTATATAAGAAAAGTTAATCTAAATAACAAAATAGATAACTTTTGTTATGTGAATATTTGCCAAAAAACCAATAGGAAACGAAAAATCGCTATTTTTAATTTCAGCCCTCCCTTATAACCCCCACTCCTGCCCGTCCCTAGAAATGTTAGTATGGCTTATTATAAGGAAGACGTTAGTGCTAAATCACATACCGAGTTTGGTTTAGTTCGGTTGAGTTTTTTGTGCCAAATAAAATTGCTGACTTCCGCAGTAGTTTTTAACGTATAACTCATTTGTACTTAGGTATACGACAAAAGTGCATATAACAAAAGTTACTTTAAATAACAAAATAAACAATTGTTGTTATGTGCATTATTGCCAAAAATGTAATAGGAAACGAAATATCCCTATTTTTAATTTCAGGCCTCCCTTATAACCCCCACTCCTGTTCGTCTCAGAGAATACTAACATAGCCTAAAGTCTAAGTTGGGTTAGTAGTAATATACATACCAAGTTTCATAAAATTCGGTTCAGCCGTTTATGCGTGAAAAGGTAACAAACAAACAAACAAATAAACAAACAAACAAACAAACAAACAAGCAAATAAACAAACAAACAAACAAACAGACACGAAAGGAACAAAATGCAGTTATGGTGTCTATGACATGTGAAACGAAAAGTTATCGTGAAATTTCGCGAAAAAAATCAATGTACAGACAGAGGTTACAATTATATATATATATATATATATATACTAGCTCAGATACCCGGCTTCGCTCGGGAATTCACTTGAGGCTGAATGGTGATGGTATATTTTTGGCAAGGCTTTACTTTTCACGACATTTACCCGTCCCAGTATTTAGGGTTAACACCCGTCGTTTCTGTGGATTTGTTAATAATGAAATTAATTTTTTATGTAACACTTCACTGTCCTGCATATTGTCATATTTCCCGTTTCCTGTGTATTATGCATAGATTTGAATTATTAAGGAGAAAATATTGACATACATTTGAATTAATTTTTTAAGGTGAGGTACCTGGTAGATCATATTGAAAAGAAGTGTTGAGGAAATTTCTCTAAATAACAAAATAAACAACTTTTTTTATGTGCATATTTGGTGAAACCCCAATAGGAAATCACTATTATTAATTTTAGGCCTACCTTATAACCCCCACTCCTGCCCGTCCCTATAAATGTTAGTATGGCTTATTATAAGGAAGGCGTTAGTACTAATTCACATACCGAGCTTCGTTTAGTTCGGTTGAGTCCTTTGTGCCAAATAAAATTGTTGACTCCCGCTATAATGTTTAGCGTATAACAACTTTATACTTCGGTATACAACGATAGTGTATATAACAAAAGTTACTCTAAATTACAAAATAAACAACTTTTGTTATGTTCATATTTGCCGAAAACCCAATAGGAAACGAAATATCGCAATTTTTAATTTCAGGCTTCCCTCATAACCCCCACTCCTTCCTGCCCGTCCCTAGAAATGTTGGTATGGCTTGTTATAATGAAAGCGTTAGTGCTAATACATATACCGAGTATTATTTAGTTCGGTTGAGTCTTTTGTGTCAAATAAAATTGTTCACTTCCGCTATAGGTGTTAGCGTATATCTCGTTTATAATTCGATATACGAAAAAAGTGTATATAACAAAAGTTACTCTAAACAACAAAATAAACAACTTCTGTTATGTGCATATTTGCCAAAATCCCAATAGGAAACGAAATATCACTATTTTTAATTTCAGGCCTCCCTTATAACCCCCACTCCTGCCCATCCCGAGAAATGTTAGAATGGCTTATTATAAGGAAGGCGTTAGTACTAATTCACATACTGAGTTTGGTGTAGTTCGGTTGAGTCTTTTGTGCCTAATAAATTGTTGACTCCTGTTATAGTTTTTAGCGTATATAACTCATTTATACTTCCGTATACGGCAAAAGTGCATATGACAAAAGTTACTCTAAATTACAAAATAAACAACTTTTGTTATGGGCATATTTGCTGAAAAAGCAATAGGAAACGAAATATCGCTATTTTTAATTTCAGGCCTCCCTTATAACCCCCACTCCTGTTTGTCTTAGAGAATATTAATATAGCCTAAAGTCTAAGTTGGGTTAGTAGTAATATACATACCAAGTTTCATAAAATTCGGTTCAGCCGTTTATGCGTGAAAAGGTAACAAACAAACAAACAAACAAACAAACAAACAAACAAACAAACAAACAAACAAACAAACAGACACCAAAGAAACCAAATGCAGTTATGGTGTCTATGACATGTGAAACGAAAAGTTATCGAGAAATTTCGCGAAAAAAATCAATGTACAGACAGAGTTAACAATTTTATATATATATAGATATATATATATATATATATATATATATATATATATATATATATATATATATATACAGTTTTGAACGGACCTCATTTTCGTCATCTACTAGGTAGGATCGATGGACATTTGAAGAAAAATTTCGTCATGAGTACAACCTCAATAGCTGATTTCCCTTAAGGGAAATCTGCTAAAAGGCTCTCCGCCGTAGCCGAATGGCATCACTACATTCTTGGGTCCACCAAGGGACAGGCTTTTTCCTGTAATTGCTAGGAATTTTTGTATATACAAATCTGCTGATATTTTGACCATTGGAGTTAAATCATCAAGTGATTGGGCTTCAATTATATCTAAGCTCTCACATAAGTATTTTTTAAAACCTTCCCAGTTTGTTTTTATAATGCTATATCGGGGAACTGAGGGAATTGTTTGTAGAGAGGAATGCAGTGACATGAAAATTGGGAAGTGATCACTGCTCATTAAATCTGGATAAGTTTCCCACGAAAATTGAGTATAGATTGTGCTAGATGAAACTGAAATATCAATACTTGAAAAAGTTTTATTTTTTGGACAACGATGAGTAGGTGATTTGTTGTTTAATGGGATCATATCACATTGGTCTAGAATATTTTGAATCAAACGACCTCTACTATTAGTTATTGTTGATCCCCATGTGTGGTTTTGAGAATTAACATCAGCCAGCAATAATATGGGAGGAGGTAGTTGTAAGAGCATGTCTGTAAGTGATTGGGTATCAATCGACTCTTTAGGTGGCAGATACAATGAACATATAGTAAGTCTGAAAGGAACATATACAGATGCAGCAACAGCTTGCAAAGTAGTATAGAGCCTTAATGGTTCGCTGAAAATGTTGTGTTTAACGAAAAGTGCAACTCCCCCTGACGCCCTGCATCCAAGGGTATAGCTCCTGTTGTAACATTTATAACCAGTGAGTTTGATTTCATGGTGCAACTCCCCCTGACGCCCTGCATCCAAGGGTATAGCTCCTGTTGTAACATTTATAACCAGTGAGTTTGATTTCATGGTGCAACTCCCCCTGACGCCCTGCATCCAAGGGTATAGCTCCTGTTGTAACATTTATAACCAGTGAGTTTGATTTCATGGTGCAACTCCCCCTGACGCCCTGCATCCAAGGGTATAGCTCCTGTTGTAACATTTATAACCAGTGAGTTTGATTTCATGGTGCAACTCCCCCTGACGCCCTGCATCCAAGGGTATAGCTCCTGTTGTAACATTTATAACCAGTGAGTTTGATTTCATGGTGCAACTCCCCCTGACGCTCTGCATTGAAGAGTATAGCTCCTGTTGTAACATTTATAACCAGTGAGTTTGATTTCATGGTTCTGCTGCGTATGAGTTTCTTGCAAAGCTATAATTTGTACGCAATTTTCTTTTAAAAGAATGGCCAGATCTGATTTATGTAGTTGAAGTCCGTTAAGATTCCACTGACAGATTTGGATCATTTAAGAAGTATATTATAATGAAATTGAATAACTGTTTGTTATCGTTAGCGCTTATACGACTTTTATTAATGCCAAAAACGTAAATGTTTATGAAATTGCATAAGTACTTTAATTCATGAGATTTATTTGATATTAAGATAATTAGACTTGATATAAGGTTAAGAATGATACTAGATAATAATATATCCCACCTATGTTGTAATAGTTGATTTTTGTCAAGCAGGTTAATACATAAAGGCCAAAATATTTTGGGGAATACAATATTAGATAATGAGTTAATTGTAAGAATCATTTTTTGTAAAGTGAAAGTATATATAGCAACACTACAAGTGAAATCATTTAAGTTTAGTTTTACCTCCTTTTGATTCATTCGCCTTTTGATTACTGGGATTTAGTGGTTAATAAGTTTTCTCTCCAGATCTCAGAATGATGTTGTCCATCTCATTTGGACTCTTTCTAGGGGTTTTAACTGCCGTCGTCTTCTTCTCCCTTCGTTCATTTTTCTTCAAAGTAGCTCTATCGTCTTCTTCCTTTCCTTGCTCCTGTTCAGAGTCATCTTCAGTCATTTCTTTATTTTCTAACGATCCTTGGTGGACTGTGTTAGCTTTGGGTGTGTATTTCCTAAGCAGCCTTTTTTCCATTTCGCTGAATAGGTTTTCCATCCTTCGAAGTATTTCTTCAAAGCCTTTAGCGAAGAGGTTTTCTGAAATGGTGGCATGATTTGATGGTCTTGTTAATAAACTGAGTTTTGTCTCTTGTCGATGTATGGTATCAGTTAGGTTCTTTATTTCTTCTTTTTGTTCTGGTGGTTTAGAGTTAACAGTTAGTTTAGCAGCGTACGTGTTTTTATCCGATAACCGTATCTTAGCTTCACCATATGATAGTCTCTCTATTGTCATTTTACTAAGTATATTTGATTCTAGTTTATATTTTGAACCATTTTTATCTAGAGAATCATGATCTTTTCCACAATTAACACATTTTAGTGCATCACATGGTCCATCGTGTTTGATTTCAGCACATTTTGGACATAATTGATCTGATGAACAGTGCTTAGCTATATGATTAAATCTAAAACACTGCTAGCACCTGATTGGTTTGGCTATGAATAGGTCTAGTTTTGATTGAACATGTCCTATTTTAATTTTAGTGGGTAGTGAGGCCTTATTAAAAGTTACTATGAACAAGGCTCTTCCTTTTCTTGGGGTTATTTGTCTTAGGTTTACAATATTATTGCACTCAGCTTTTAGTTCCTCAAATATATCTGAGCCTGTCATGTCTTCTATGCCTTGACATCTAAAAACGCCTTTGGAATAATTTAGAGTTCTATGATGCTTAACAAATATGTTGAATTCATGAAATGTTTTGCACTTCATCAGGTTTTCACAAGCTTTAGGATTTTAACATTTCACAAGTAAGGATCCAGATTTTCTATTTTTATTTATGATAAGATTGTTCGAAAATTGTTTACCCCACTTATGAATTATGAACGGGTTAATAGAGTTAAAATTTTTACCTTAACCTAGTAAGGTTATGGTTAGGTATTCGACATATGGCATGTCATTCAATGTTGTTTCTTCACTGACTGCTATACAAATGTTATTTCTTAGTATTCCAGAGAACACACATTCTAGCATGAATGTTTCATTTTCTTACACTGAATTTTCCAACGCTCTTGACAATCAAAAAGAAAAAGCCCCAGGTCCTGACGAAATTACTCCAAGTATGCTAAAACATTTGTCAAAAAACAACAAAATAATACTCTTAAAATTTTTTAATTTCATTTATTCAAAACGAAAATTCCCTTTATTATGGACACAATCCATTGTAATTCCAATTCTTAAACCAGGAAAACCTCCAGATAGATGTAGCAGTTACAGACCAATTTCTTTAACGTGTAATATGTGCAAAATATTTGAAAAAATGGTCGTAAATCGCCTTAACTGGTATTTGGATGTTGGTAATTATATAAGTCCTTTACAAAATGGTTTCCGATGTGGACGAGGAACTCTTGATAATCATTTTATTTTGCAGCATGACATCTTACAAGCATTCCATAGAAAAAAAGTTGTCTTAGCTGTATTTATAGACCTAACTAGCGCCTTTGATAAAATATGGCGTCGGCCCATTCTTGACTACCTTATTAACTACGGTATAGGTGGAAATATGTTGTATTTTATAAAACATTTTCTTGAGAAGAGGTATTTTAGAGTTCGCATTGGTAATAGTTTATCAGATGTCCATTACATTGAGAATGGAGTACCTCAAGGTAGCGTACTCAGTCCACTTCTGTTTCTAATAGGTATTAATGAACTCCCTAAACTTTTTTGCCACCAAGTTAAGATATTGTTATATGCTGACGATATAGCGTTATACACTGTAGCAAATAACGCCGACGATGCGAAAAATGATATGCAAGCATCACTGGATGTAACTAGTAAGTGGTTTAATGACATGGGCTTTACGATGTCCTTAAATAAAACTAAAGCAATATTGTTCAATAAATCAAAGAACTTGAGTGTCCCAGTCTTAATGATTAATAATTACCAAATTTCAACTCAAAAGGATGTCAAATATTTAGGTATGATCTTTGACCAACGCCTAACATGGATTCCTCACTTAAAATACATTAAAAATAAGTGCAATGGATCATTAAATATACTGAGAACAATATCGAGCATGGAATGGGGAGCAGATCGACTATCCCTTCTAAAGCTCTATAAAAGTCTGGTAAGATCACTTTTGGATTATGGAGGCATCATTTATTCTACAGCTCAACCACGGGTTTTGCGAATGATCGATTCTGTGCATTACAGTAGTTTGAGAATGATATCTGGTGCATTCAGATCCAGCCCAGTAATAAGCTTGTGTGCTGATATTGGTGAAGCGCCTTTAAATTACAGGCGAGATTGGTTATGCATAGCATATTATTTTAAAGTGTCGGCACAAATTAACCACCCAGCCAGAGGTATATTTCTAAATAATAACGATTACAGCCATCCTATTAAAGAAACAATCAGGAAGTATGGGATGGACAATATAGAAGTTGTTCTTGATAAAAACTATCAAGTTGAACCATGGCTATTATTTCCGCCAAATGTAAATTGGGAATTAAAAAAACATAAGAAAAGTGTAACCTACCAATTTATTTTTACTAATGAATTCAGAAAAATAGAGTCTTGCGAAACGTCCCCAGATTTCCTTTTGTACACAGATGGATCAAAAACTGACGGAGGAGTTGGTTCAGCTGTATATACCAAGGATCTCTCTCTGATGTACTCCCTTCCCTCAGTAAGTAGTGTGTTTACTGCGGAGCTTACAGCAATAAAAGCAGCCCTCAACTTATTGTTAATGGAGCAAAAGAATGCTTTGATTTGTTCTGACTCTTACAGCAGCTTAAAATCAATTGAAAAAATGTACAATAAAAATCCGATATGTAAAGAAATTCAACAGATGTTAGAAGAATTGTACAAAAGTAATATTAATGTAGAATTTCTGTGGATACCAGGGCATTGTGGCATAGAAGGGAACATAAAAGCGGACGCCTTAGCCGCCAAAGCCATCAGTGAGGGCACACTACTGACAGAAGTTTCAGTCGCTGACGCCATCAATAATGCAAAAAAACTGGTTCTTGATCAATGGGCATGGGAATGGCAGAAGTTGCGTGATAATAAACTCCGGACTATAAAAAGTAGTGTCAATCCCTGGAGTACTTCAACAAGCACTAAAAGGAGGGATGAAGTGTTAATATGCCGCCTTAGAATTGGCCACACAAGGCTAACACACCTTCACCTGATGAAAAAGGAAGAACCTCCAACCTGCACTGCTTGTGGAGTAGAACTGACAGTGGCACACATACTTACTGAGTGTAGAAGGTATGAGGACATCAGAAAGTCCCTTGGTATATCAGAAGTACTATCCGAAATACTAGGGGATGATAGCAACTCTATAAAAAAACTCTTAAAATTTTTAGAAATTGCTGGTTTAAATAAAGAAATATGATAATATAGGACTTCAACATATGGGCACACAAGGCAGTGAGTTAGGTATTTATATATCAAATTTATTATAACCAAATACTGCTGTGTTTTTTGTTATTTGTCACAGAATTGGGGATAAAGAAAACTAGGAGAGATCCAACAGAAGCGAGGATGACGGAGGGCTGAGAAGTGGATGATTCATCTTAAGAAATGGACTATTGAACAACAGGAAAGAAAATGAAAATAGAACCTAGACCACCTAGGCACAAATAACTCTCCGGAGTTCGGTGCCTATGTACTATATAATAAATAAAATACTTAAATGTTATTTCTTCGACTATCATTTTCTATATCATTTGAACATTTTTCCAAACTGCTTGGCATTATTTCCATGATGTTTAAATTTTATTAAGGAGCTAAAAGGTTAAAACCTTTAGCTCCAAAATCAAAACATATAATCATATAATCTATAAATGAACTAGTAGTTATCTTGGTGTTCTGTTCGTGATCTAGAGTAAAGCAGCAGTAAGGTGACTGCTATCCTCACAATTTCCGCAACGGAAGTCGAATGAATTAGCAAAAAGTCTGACTTACTCTTACCTACTCTCGTTAACACCGCTTCTTTACACTGATTTCCTTCCTCTCCCGCTTCACCTTTATCACTCACAATTACCTTTGAAACGCACTATCGAACATAAGGGTACAAATTATTTTTAAGTTGCTTCACTTTTTACCAGCTAATAAAGAACCTCGTAACATAGCCGATGTTCACAGGACGCCAGTCAAAGCGGCCAAACCATCTGTGGGCAACCTCCAGCCAGCGGTAAGGTTTGATCCGGTCCGCAAGACATTTGGAAAATCCCAATTAAACAAAAATATTACACTACTTACTCAAGATGAGGAGAGATTTGTGCGTTTGGCAGTGCTTATAAATGCCAACAGCTCTTTTCAATGATGAAAGTTAATAAATCAAAACATCGTACTAGGCCGACTGACGGTAATTTGGAAAATTCGTTTCATCTTTGTATCTAAAGCATTAATCCAAACATTGATGGATTAGTTTCCCAAATTCAAGCTCATTGATTTCGGTGGCGCTATTTCACTTTTGTTGTTTGTAATAGTTCCATAGTTTCCGATTTGATTATAATGTTGTATCTATTTCTTTCATTTTATTTTGCTATTTAAATAAATTGTATTATAATCCTATTGTCGTATAATTTCATGTCTGATAAGTGTCGTTAAAAATTACGAACACTATTTTAAAATGCACTACTTTTAAAAGCGCCACATATATTTGTACACTAATGTTTGGCCCGCAACATGTCAAAGGTTGCCGATACCTGAATAAAACAGTTAAATATTGATTATGTTGTAGATCAAATAAATATTTTCTATTAAACGAGTTAAATCATGATTGTAGACGTCATCACACAACATATTTACATTTATCTCACAACGTAAAAGTTCAATTGAAACAATATTTTGTATTTAAGCTTCAAATAATGTTCAGTTTATTACAGCTTAATGTGGCAAGGTAGAGAGGGGGTTTACTAAATAGTGAAAACATAAAAATGCATGTATCTCAGTTAATAATCAAGATAGTGAAAAAACCCATATTACAACATTTATAGAATACCCAATTTCCAATAAGATTGCTCTATACTCTTTTTCAATCCGACGTATATTAAAGATGTTTGAATTTTCGAAATTCTCCCTCTAAACCCCTCCTGTACAATTTTATCTATATATATATATATATATATATATATATATATATATATATATATATCTATATATATATAAAATTGTAACCTCTGTCTGTACATTGATTTTTTTCGCGAAATTTCACGATAACTTTTCGTTTCACATGTCATAGACACCAAAACTGCATTTTGTTTCTTTCGTGTATGTTTGTTTGTTTGTTTGTTTGTTTGTTTGTTTGTTTGTTTATTTGTTTGTTTGTTTGTTTGTTTGTTACCTTTTCACGCATAAACGGCTGAACCGAATTTCATGAAACTTGGTATGTATATTACTACTAGCCCAACTTAGACTTTAGGCTATATTAATATTCTCTAAGATGAACAGGAGTGGGGGTTATAAGGGAGGCCTGAAATTAAAAATAGCGATATTTCGTTTCCTATTGCTTTTTCAGCAAATATGCACATAACAAAAGTTGTTTATTTTGTAATGTAGAGTAACTTTTGTTATATGCACTTTTGCCGTATACGGAAGTATAAATGAGTTATACGCTAAAAACTATAGCGGGAGTCCACAATTTTATTTAGCACAAAAGACTCAACCGAACTAAACCAAACTCGCTATGTGAATTAATACTAACGATTTCCTTATAACAAGCCATACCAACATTTTTAGGGACGGGCAGGAGTGGGGGTTGTAAGGGAGCCAGAAATTAAAAATAGCGGTATTTCGTTTCCTATTGGTTTTTCGGCAAATATAAACATAACAAAAGTTGTTTATTTTGTTATTTAGAGTAACTTTTGTGATATACACTTTTTTCTTATACCGAATTATAAACGAGATATACGCTAAAACCTATAGCGTAAGTGAACAATTTTATTTGGGACAAAAGTCCCAACCGAAATAAATAAAACTCGGTATGTGTATTAGCACTAGCGCTTTAATTATAACAAGCCATACCAACATTTGTAGGGACGGGCAGGAGTGAGGGTTGTAAGGGAGGCCTGAATTAAAAAATAGCGGTATTTCGTTTTCTACTCGTTTTTTGGCAAATATGAACATAACAAAAGTTGTTTATTTTGTTATTTAGAGTAACTTTTGTCATATTCATTTTTGTCTTTTAACAAAATATAAACGAGATATACACTATAAACTAAAGCGGGAGTCAACTATTGTATTGGGTGTTAACGATTAAACCGAACTTAAAAAAACTTGGTATGTCAATTAGCATTAATTCTTCCATGATTATAAGCTATATTAAAATTTTTAGGTTAGAACGGGAGTGAGGGTTATAAGGGAGGCCTGAAATAAAAATTCGCAATATTTCATTGTCTTTTGTTTTTCGACAAACATTCACATAACAAAAGTTGTTTACTTTGATATTTAGATTAACTTTTGTTTTATACTTTCTCCAGGAACAATGTGTGGAGAAAGTAATTTGCGTAGAAATATTGATATGCTCAACAATTCAAATTAATTCAAATCTTTGTTAATATTTTGTCCTTAATAGCTGAAATCTATGCATAATGCACAGGAGACGGGAAATATGACAATTTGGAGGACAGTGAAGACATACATAAAAAAAAAAATTGTATTATTAACAAATGCCAACAACGGGTATTAACCCTAAACACTGGGACGGGTAAATGTCAAAATATTGTGCAAAGTAAAGCCTTGCCAAAAAAATACCATCAGCATTCAGCCTCAAATGAATTCCCGAGCGAAGCCGGGTATCTGAGCTAGTATATATATATATATACTAGCTCAGATACCCGGCTTCGCCCGGGAATTCATTTGAGGCTGAATGGTGATGGTATTTTTTAGCAGGCTTTACAGTGCACCATATTTTGACATTTACCCGTCCCAGTTTTTAGGATTAATACCCGCCTTTCCCGAGGATTTGCTAATAATAGAATATTTGTTCGATAAGGCTTCACTGTCTTCGATATTTTTATATTTCCGGTCTCTTATACATGTAAATATGGTGAATTTTTATTTCAGGCCTCCCTTATAACCCCCACTCCCGCCCGTCCCTAGAAATGTTTGTATGGCTTATTATAAGGAAGGCGTTAGTACTAATTTACATACCGAGTTTGGTTTAATTCGGTTGAGTCTTTAGTGCCAATTAAAATTGTGGACTCCCGCTTTAGTTTATAGCGTATAACTCATTTATGCTTTCGTATACGGCAAAAGTGCATATAACAAAAGTTACTCTAAATAACAAAATAAACAACTTTTGATATGTGCATATTTCCTGAAAAAGAAATAGGAAACGAAATATCGCTATTTTTAATTTCAGGCCTCCCTTATAACCCCCACTCCTGCCCGTCCCTAGAAATAGTATGGCTTATTATAAGGAAGGCGTTAGTGCTAATTCACATACTGAGATTGGTTTAGTTCGGTTGAGTCTTTTGTGTCAAATAAAATTGTGGACTCCCTCTATAGTTTTTAGCGTATAACTCATTTATACTTCCGTATACGGCAAAAAAGTATATGACAAAAGTTACTCTAAATTACAAATAAACAACTTTTGTTATGGGCATATTTGCTGAAAAAGAAATAGGAAACGAAATATCGCTATTTTTAATTTCAGGCCTCCGTTATAACCCCCACTCCTGTTTGTCTTAGAGAATATTAATATAGCCTAAAGTCTAAGTTGGGCTAGTAGTAATATACATACCAAGTTTCATAAAATTCGGTTCAGCCGTTTATGCGTGAAAAGGTAACAAACAAACATACACGAAAGAAACAAAAGGCAGTTATGGTGTCTATGACATGTGAAACGAGAAGTTATCGTGAAATTTCGCGAAAAAAATCAATGTACAGACAGAGGTTACAATTTTATATATATACTAGCTCAGATACCCGGCTTCGCCCGGGAATTCATTAGAGGCTGGATGGTGATGGTATTTTTTTGGCAAGGCTTTACGTTGCACAATATTTTGACATTTGCACGTCCCAGTGTTTAGGGTTAATACCCGTCATTTCTGTGGATTTGTTAATAATAACATTTGTAAATTCAGGCCTCCCTTAAAACCCCCACTCCTACCCGCACCTAGAAATGTTAGTATGGCTTGTTATAAGGAAGGCGTTAGTGCTAATACACATACCGAGTGTTTTATTTTGTTTCGTTGAGTCTTTTATGCCGAATAAAGTTGTTGACTCCCGCTATACTTTTTAGCGTATGACGCCTTTATACTTCGCTATACGACGATAGTGTATATAAAAAAAGTTTCTCTAAATAACAAAATAAACAACTTTAGTTATGTGGATATTTGCCGAAACCCCAATAGGAAACGAAATATCACAATTTTTAACAGGAGTGGGGGTTATAAGGGAGGCCTGAAATTAAAAATTGTAATATTTCTTTTTCTACTGGTTTTTATGCAAATATGCACATGACAAATGTTGTTTATTTTGTTATTTAAAGTAACTTTGGTTATATTCACTTTTGCTGTATAACAAAGTATAAACGAGATATAAGTTAAAAACTAAAGCTGAAGCCAACAATTTTGTTGAGCTCAAACGATTGAACCGAATTTAACGAAACTTGGTATGCGAATTAGCATTAATTCTTCCATGATTATAAGCTTTATTGAAATGTTTAGGTTCAAACAGGAGTGGGGGTTATAAGACAGGCCTGAGGTAAAAATTCGCAATTTTCATTTTCTATTTTTTCGGCAAACGTGCACATAGCAAAAGTTGTTTACTTTTGTTATTTAAAGTAACTTTTGTTGTATTCACTTTTGCCGTAAATGAATTTAACACGGCATATACGCTAAAACCATTGCGGGAGTCATTAATTTTATTAGTGCTTATTTAATTGTTTTTAATAAATGCATATTATGACAAAAGATGTTATGTTTTAGTCTTATATGATAGTTGTAAGTATGATTCGGATTAGTGAGCTTATAAATCTCCGTCGCCTCCTCATTTATTTATTTATTTTCCCAATAACTTTGTTATTTATTTCTAATAGAAATATATACTATAAGAGCATTTCTGGTATTTAATATATGCTCGATATGAATGTTTAAATTATTACTACGTTGCAGAGGGGCTCTCTTCCCCTCATCTAGCTTTTTGAACATCAATGAAATTATGTGTTAGGGATCTATTATTTAGTTCCATCAGGTAGATAAATTATTAAAATAATATTCTGAAGCAATATTCTAAGGAAAACAATGATGATAACGCTCCTGCGAGAGCAGAAATTGACGGGAGTTAATTGAGTTTACTTATTTCCTGTGGAATGCTGGCATGACAGGAAGTGATTTCCACTGAGGCTTACTAATACAAATATAATCTTATGTATAAAACTATGCTAAAACTATATGTGCTTGCATTGATTTTCGGCAGGAAATATGTTCATTATAGATGAAATTTAATTGTAATAAATGCTACCCATGATTATGGTTTGAATTATTCAAAAACCGAGAGTCAAAAAGTCGTGAGGGATAGATTAGGAACCCATTTTCATATATTCTTCAAAACTAAAATTTCTATTCTATTAACCCTGAATGTTACACTTTAGGATTGGCTGTTTTGAAAAAACAATACATCGTGGAGGGAAGTGCAATTGTACACATTGAAGTCTTGCTATAAAAATACCATCATTAGTCAGTCAGCAATGATTTCCCGGGCATCGCCGGGTACCTTAGCTAGTATATATATATATATATATATATATATATATATATATATATATATATAAAATTGTAACCTCTGTCTGTACATTGATTTTTTTCTCGAAATTTCACGATAATTTTTCATTTCACATGTCATAGACACCATAACTGCATTTTGTTTCTTTGGTGTGTGTTTGTTTGTTACCTTTACACGCATAAACAGGTTAACTGGATTTTGTGAAACTTGGTATGTATATTACTACTAACCCATCTTAGACTTTAGGCTATATTAAAATTCTCTGAGAAGAACAGGAGTCGGGGTTGTGAGTAAGGCCTGAAATTAAAAATAGAGATATTTCGTTTTCTATTGCTTTTTCGGCAAATACGCACATAAAAAACGTTGTTTGTTTTATTATTTAGAGTAACTTTTGTTATGTACACTTTCGTCGTATACCTAAGTATAAATGAGTTATACGCTAAAAATGATAGCGGGAGTCAACAATTTTATATGGCACAAAAGAATCAACCGAACTAAATAAAACTCGGTACGTGTATTAGGACTAACGCCTTCATTGTAACAAGCCATACCAACATTTCTAGGGGGGGTGGTCTGAAATAAAAAATAGCGGTATTTCGTTTTCTATTGGGTTTTCTGCAAATATGCACATGACAAAAGTTGTTTATTTTGTTATTTAGAGAAATTTTCTCAACAATTCTTTTCAATATGAACTACCAGGTACCTCACCGGGAAAAATTAATTCAAATGTATGTTAATATTTTGTCCTTAATAATTCAAATCTATGCATAATGCACAGGAAACGGGAAATTTGACAATATGGAGGTCAGTGAAGTCTTACATAAAAAAATAATTCCATTATTAACAAATCCACAGAAACGACGGGTAGTAACCCAAAACACTGCGACGGGTAAATGTCAAAATATTGTGCAAAGTAAAGCCTTGCCAAAAAAATACTATCACCATTCAGCCTCAAATGAATTCCCGAGCTAAGCCGGGTATCTGAGCTAGTATATATATATATATATATATATATATATATATATATATATATATATATATACTAGCTAAGGTACCCGACGATGCCCGGGAAATCAATGTTGACTGACTAATGATTGTATTTTTTATAGCAAGACTGTCTAGGCGCATTTTTTCCCCGTGAGGGCCAGGCAGGGGACATAGATGAGAAATTTTACTTTTGAAGTACAAATTAAAATAAGTCCCTCTCCAATTTTTGAGACACCTTGAATAATTGAAATCATACTTATGGATAGCATTTATTATAATTAAACATCACCTATAATGTACATATTTCCTGTCAAAAACCAATCCGAGCTTACATATATACATAGCATTATATGCATAATACTAAATGTCAGTAGATAGCAAAATCCCACATTTCACAGGAAATAAGTTAACACAATTAACTGTGTTAGCCTCCCGACAACCTCCTCTCTTGCTGGAGCGTTATCAACATATCTTTACTACTTCCTCACACAAAGAATTAATTTATTTATAGATTTTAAATTTATATTGTAAAAGCGAGGGGAGAAAAATAGATTGTAGCAACCCCCCCCCCGTGAAACTTCAAATCAATTTCAGTTTAAATGCATATTGTCTTTTGTTATAATGACATTTAAGTAACGTTTAATAGATATGGATGGTCAATATTTTCAACATATGGGATCAAAAGTATAATATATACCATACTTCAAGAGTTTGATTCCGCGCAACTTCTGTTATCACACTTTGTGCAAATTCAGCTAGACTTTGTTTAAATAATACGTTATACAAATTGAATAATCCAAATGCTCTAATAGTTTCGATTTTTATAAGTCTAAGAACATAACATCATTTGTCATTATATACCTTTATTATTATTAGTATTATTTATTTATTAACGTTCACTTTTTGCAACTCAGGCTAATTGGGACGGGTTATCTACAAGTTCCCACCCTTTTCTAGCCAGGGTAGGACTTAGGATATTATTTAATGAATTCCGTCACTAAATAAATTCCTATTGCCCAGGCGGGAATTGAACTCGCCACTCTAGGCTTACCATGTGAGATTAAGGTCAACGCTTTCACTCACATGGCTAACCTGAGGCCAGATGTATTGATTGGAAACCTCTTTATGTATCTTTCAAACCGGGAAATATTTCAGTTCATAGTTTTCAAAATTCCATTTTAAAATGATAAGCATGTAAATAAACCTCAGGAGGAAACTCCTGGATATTTTGTAATGGAATGGAATTTTTATATTTTAAAAATACATCGAATTGCCGACGGGGGTAATGAAGGGCGGTGTTATTCATTCAGTATCTAGAGATTTCAGAGACCTACGAGGATAAGGTCCAAGGTTAAACTTTGCTTGGAGCATTTAATTTTCATATCGTGGAAAAGAGCTGTTGCCATAGGAAAAGTTGGGAAAAAGTGCGAATTATTCCACCAAAAACACCCCATCTCCGAAACTCCCCACCCCAACGTTTTTTGAAGGAACTAATTGTCGGTTGAGAACAACCTTGACCTGGCTGGAACTTGATAAGCCCCTGGCACTTAGCTATCGCTCACGCCGGGTTTTTTTATTTTTGGTTTTCCTGTTCTCCTCGGTAAATTTAGTTGGCCGCTCCATGTTTTCTCCAAGAGAGCTACCATCTCTTTTTTAACCGAGTTTCCAACAATAGCTGAGTAAAGCCCCTACTCTCTTTTTATATAAAATAAAACTGAATTCATTCTCTATACAAAGAATTTAAAATAAAGTCCGTCACGCATGGGCTAAACTAAGCAGATTTCCCTCGTGGAGTTTTACAATAGAGAAATAATACTTAACACCACCGTGAGTTAATACAAACGGTAATGAGAAATATTTTAGTTTATTTCAATGAGCTCAGAACGCAAACAGCTTCAGAATTGTAAGCAAATAGGTCTGACATCCACTCAGAGCTAACATATTCTTCACCGGAAAGAAAAACAATTACTGATATATATCTGAATATTACATATTAACATTATTGCAAACTACTTACTATATCTAGTACTGAAATTTATAATGAATCAGAATAATTTATATTTTAATAACTCCAATTTTAGTAGTCCAAGAACTAATGAAGGAGGAGGGGGTCAACAGAACGAATTTACCTATATCTCACAAAGTAATAGGTAAGCCGAACACTTAGGGAAACAGAATACCGACCATAGCCGATCTCATCTCGTCCATTATCCCCACACACATTTAATAAAACTGCAAATATCTCAGTTAATATTCAAGATATAGAATAAATGTATATAACAATATTTATAGTAAAATTAATTTGCAAGAAGGTTCTATACAAGTTTTTGATCTAACTTGTATTAACGGAGATATTTCGAATTTTCAAAAGTCCTCCCCTCAAACCCCCCCCCCCGACTTCAGCCATTTACGAACTTGATCTTTCTTTTTACATAAAACGATTAAATATCGAGTTTGCTAACGATCATATATAAACAGCGACCGCTAGAGCATTATATATATATATTTGCCACTACGAGGGATTAGAGGGCAAAGCCTTCTATTTAATTTAATATTATTATTATTTCTGTTAAAATATCATATGTTTGTAATTTTTTTTATATATATTTTCCTTTGCACATTACCCATGCACAAAGGGCGTTTATGTGCTACATGTACCAAACTATTACAGTATATAACACGTATGTTCATAATACATCGTGTTTTTTGTACAAGAATGATGTTCATAAATTTGTTCTTAAAATTAAAAAATAAAATAAAAAGAAAAGAAAAGGAAACAAAAGAGAGAAAAAAAATGAAATAAATAATATAAATAATAAAAGAACAAACAATCAAAGTGATGAAAAATTAGTACGCATAATAAGAAAAATCAAAACAATCCAATAACATGTTAATTTAACTTCATTCAGAAAGTTATGCCACTCATTCTAATGCATTATTCTTGATGTAGGCGTTAAAAAGAAAAAAGAATGGAAGGAAGACTTAATATATTATTTTTTAAGTACGGTGTTTAAAACGTCCGCTGTTTCTATTAAGTTTTTAGAAAAATGCCTAAATACTAATGGGTATTTTTTAAACAAACTCTTTAAGTCCATTGGCCACTGGTCTTTGTTTCTGAGAAGTGTTTGTTGGAGTGTGTTTCGTAATTGTGTAGTCAGAGTGCAAGTATAGATGAGGTGTTCTATAGTCTGTTCACTCGTTCTGTCACAGGGCAGTTTTTGTCATTTAGTATTTTGAACCTATGTAAATAAGATTTAGTAGTCCCGTGTCCAGTGAGTACTTGTGTAGAGTAATAGTCAGTAGTAGTGCAGGTGTTGAGGTATTCCTCAATATTTGGGATGAATGTTTTTAAATGCTTGCCTTAAATGTGTGTAATTTATATTCAGTTTGAAATACAGTCCGCTAGTAAATTATAGCATAAAATTGGTTAAGGATACAATTTTAGCGATAAGTGTCTAGGTTTACGATAAAATTGGTTACGGATAATATTTGAGCAAATAATAACTAACAAACGATATAAAATTGGCTACTGATACAATTTTATCAAATACTGATTACCAAAATGGTCCTCCGAGCCGGCTGGAGTTGGACTGGTGCCAAATGGGAATGTAATGCGGCTTACAAGAAGAAATGTCCCAGTTCAAGATTCGAGACTGAGTTGCAACGATAGACGTCGGAAGGCTGCATCAGATGTGAGGATCAGTCACGGGAGTCGTGAAACGCGCTCAAGCGATGTCTTATGTGAATCACAGCTGAGTCAAGGCGTGGTTTCGTCATCGGTGAGGGAACGACCAAGTGCGGCAGGAAACCGTAGCACAAGGCAGAACATTAGGAGTAACCGTCTTTGAACGAGATTACTTGAAATGGAGGCTGATCACAGATATCAGCAACTGCTCCGTGATATTCAACGTGAAGTTAAAAGGCGAGAAACTGAAAGGTGGGAACCTAAAATACTAGAAACTGAAAGGTGGGAAGCTGAAATACTAGAAACTGAAAGGCGGGAAGCTGAAATACTAGAATCTGAAAGGCGAGAAACTGAAAGGCGGGAAGCTGAAATACTAGAAGCTGAAATACTAGAAACTGAAAGGCGGGAAGCTGAAATACTAGAAGCTGAAAGGCGAGAAACTGAAAGGCGGGAAGCTGAAATACTAGAAACAGAAAGGCGGGAAGCTGAAATACTAGAAGCTGAAAGGCGAGAAACTGAAAGGCGGGAAGCTGAAATACTATAAACTGAAAGGCGGGAAGCTGAAATAATAGAAGCTGAAAGGCGTGAAGCTGAAATACTAAAAGCTGAAAGGCGAGAGGAAGAGGACGATTCTGGAGTCGGTAGATATTAAACCACAGACCCTGAAGGACGCACTCATCTGGAGGCATTTCCACTTCAACTCGGGATTTGTGGAAGGGAGTTTCGACGAAAGGAGGCCCGATGGTTTGAGAGGTTACAGGTTCTTGGCGTTTTTATTGTTTAACATATTCACTCCGAAAGAATTTCAGTTCTACGGAAAGCGAAAAGATGGTAACCTATCAAATTTAGTGATAAGCGATAAAGGTCAACTGACCGAATTTAAAAAAGGCCGAATGGATAATCTAAAGAGAGCCAAATACTATTACTCAAAAGATAAAACGGAGAAAAGACTCATAGTTATCGATGAGTATTCAAAGTTTGTCAAGTTGGAATTGTGCTCAGTTCAATAGATTATATTATCAGTTTGAACCATGGAATCAACTTTTTAACACTTTTCGATGATACCGATCAAGTTAGAAATTAATGCGAATAATAACTCAATAGTAATTAAAAAATTAAAAAAAAAAAAAAGAAGTCCTGCGTGTGGGTGAGTGAGCATCTAGATGAAGACCGGGAAACCTTTGCTAAATCTATAAAGCTGAAATGTAATCCATTCTTGGACACCGATCCTATTGTTTATGGTATGACCCAGACGGTAGAGGACGCACTATCCTTACTATTGAACTGCAAAGAAATGGACGGGGAGAGGGAGAGTGGAGAGTGGAGATCGAGTATACTTCATGAATGATGCTCAAAAATTAGAAGAAATCGTTTGTGAGATAGTCATTTTACGAGATTACGAGAAAATATGTTATGATTGCACGTGTTTATGCTGGTTCATGGGAAATAAATGACTCAGTTTAAAAAGATGAATAAATTATTACCGAAGTGTGAGTTGTAGGTGGGAAATGCAGGATAAAAATATTCTCTTGTAGCAAATTGGTGCCTCATTTATTGAGAGCAATCAATTTTTACTAAATATGTTTTATAAATTCAACTTAATGCATTGGTTAAATCGCCATTATTTATCTCAATTATCTATAATGGATGATGATGGTGTTAAACGAACTTCAATCTCAATGGTAAAATATTTGTTGTTGCTGTTAACAATAAACGAAGAGCGTTACAACCCCAGGATTTCAAATGTAACTCCTAACGAGTGTTTACAAAACGAATTTCTTCATAATCCATTTATAGAACCCTGCCTCCACTCAGAATTATATTATGTATCACCAACCGATTGTTCCTATAAACTTCAAATAGAACAAGTTATAGATTCAGCTGCAACACTTCAGAAGACTAATGCTCCCAAAAAAGTGTTTATGTTGTGAAGAAAGATTTCAGAAATAAATATAAACATTTTTTTACCATTCTAAAAAAGTGGAAAAGTATCTTTCTGAAGATCAGCAAAGAAAACGAAGGAAATCCTTACATAGGAAAGTTTTGTGATCCACCATGTTTACCAAAAGTAAACCTGCATTTCCAGTCAATTTCATGTAGTCTATTTCATGTGTACTTTATTCTGACATCATACTTCACGTTATGTGTACGGTTCCTGTTAGAAGTAAATCTCCAACATCAGTTAGTGTCTCGAACGGACAACTTCAAAAAGTTTTATATTTAATTAGGTTTGCCCTTGAAGGTTATCAGTGCTACTGTACTGTAAAATTTACTACTGTAGTAAATCATTGGAAGATATATAAGAATTTAGAACAACTGGCTGATTCTAAAGTTGTTTCCATGCATGAAAATCTAATTACTTTTGTATTAAGAAAGCATTTATCCTATAGAAATGACTGGAGAAAGTTGCCAAGAAACACCAAATTCAGAAACGGAGCCTGCTGTGCATAAATGAAAAATTACAAGAAGGTTACAGTTCTAAACCAGCTCCTGAACCATCTACAATAAATGCCTCTTTCTTCAAATAATAGTTTTATTGAATTACTAAGAAGAACAGAAGAAACTTGGCCTAATACTATTCATATTGATTTGGGTGCTCCAGGGACAATGACGACGACTTGAGCGAAGAATTGTTCATCATGCAACCTCTGTGCTTTGAATTCCACAATGTGAAGAGACTACTACCGTCGATCACAAGATTTTTTGCAGAAGCTAGAAAACCTACTAGACTTATCGAGAAGTAGGTGATGAGAGTCGAGGAACATCATCCCCGGTCCTGATAACCATGAAACAAAGAACAAAACCTTTGAGCAACCAATGGCCCCGTTACTAAAAGACCGACTTGAACATCACTCTAATAACGGACTAGACTGTTTTGGTCCATTATACGTCACGGTAAAACGTCTAAGAGTTAAAAGATATGTTGCCCTGCTCTCGTGTTTTACTCGGGCAATCCATCTCGAGCCTGTCTCGGAAGCGATGGTTACAAGAATACTTTCCCAGTCTTGTGAAAACACAAAGTCATTTGGATCAGCAGAAAACATCAAATCAAGGTTGGCTGAAGGGATCAAGGAGAGTGTAACCTGCAAGAATCGTAATCATGTTTCCTGGACCTGACCGTGTAGTAAGAGTAGTCTACGTACGCACAAGCAATGAAAATCAGAAGACCGCGGACAAGCCTACCTCTTCTTGGAGCTGAGAAGTAGCAGCTCATCAGTTCGCTACTTGGATGTTGCCACTACGAGGGATCAACGGTCCAAACCTTCTATTCTATAATTTAAAGCCACAAGCCCGTTTTCCGCCTGAATTATTCGGCCAGAACCGCTCGGTGGTTTTTCGAGATCCGGGTACCGTTTTGTTCGTCATGGTTGCTTTTTTCTTTGAAAAATTGTCGGATTTGAGGTAGCTCCCACTCCGTGGCCTAAGCCCACGCCGATTTCGGCCCCTCCTCCGGGTATCGCTCCGCTACCGACGCCCAAAGACCAACTCGGTCTCCGGTCGTTGGCCGGCTAGAAAAAAATTAACGACCGAAAAATTCCATAAATATTCGTCTAAATCGAGGCGTTTAAGCCCTCGCGATTTAGGTGGCGCATCGTTCGGCCATTCAGAATACGCGCCGAGACGAGCTGCACAGAGGTCGAGCCGGGAAAAAAAATTCCTGTTCGAATTGGGGGAGTGAGGATTTTCTAAAGGTGAATTTTTGAGAAAAGTGGTAAAAATCGCCGAATCCGAAAGTGCGCGTTTCACAGATGAATTATTCGACCAGATCGGCTGGACGTAGGGAAAAACTGATGAGCGCACGTTGTTGGGCGTATACGGGTTTCTTCTTTGAAAAATTGTCGAATCTTCGATATCTCCACTCTGGGAGGAGCTACGGACCCTCAAAGTCGGCCAATTCGACCATTTTTTGATTACTTTTTGGGGCGTAACTGACGCTCATTTTTAGCCACGGTCGCGAGGTTTGGCAGAGTTGTGCCCAGATAGATTATGAATCGAGTCGTTTGCGACACGTTATACCCTCTTTCAATTTCCATGTTAAAATTCTTAATTTTCCTGAAATCGCCTGTTTTCCGCGAGTTTTTCGAAAAACACGAATTAGTCTGGGCCCGGCGCACTTCCGGTCGGGGCTTATCACACCTCATTTTGAAGCTCCGAGTGTCGTGATATACAGAAAATTCCGAAAACCCGGGATTTATGTCCCTGGGCCGAGATAGGCCCTCTTGAAAAAAGGCTACTCTCGAAACGACCCCTTTTTTCTGGGTGCCCTTGCTCCCCGGAATTGGGGCCAGGAAAGTTCGGATTCAAGCCGGTGACTCTCCAAAGACTGGCCTTTAACGACGTTATGCTATAAATGAGGAAAAAGTACTGCGAATGAGGCTCCGCGAGGTGAGAAGGAGAAACTTCAGGTTTTCCGAGAAACGACGTTTTTGGGGCTCGGAATCCCGGACGTAAGGCCGCCCAGGGAGCCGACCGCTGGGCCGATCGGGGCGTACGGGGTATGGAATCGAATAAGACATTCTTATGGACCGGACGAGACCTCGACCGTCCGGATCCGACGTCCTGGGCGAGAGCTACGATTTTTCGAAGGCGAAAAACGCTAACCTATATTAGCGGGGGTATGGGGAACAGTTTTTCCTCCGCGAGATTCGAACGGCTAAACCCCCCCCCCCCTTTGCGCTATTCGAGGGGGGCAATCTCGCAGGGGGGCAAAGGCAGGGACCGTAGGAACGATATACCGGCCTCAGGCACCGAGAATTCCCCTTAGAAAAGCCGCCAGACATTTTTAAAGGCGACATTATAGCTCTACAGGCTCGAAGTCCCGCTGGGAAATGCGCTGCCGTACACACCCGGTATAGTGAGAAATGCGATCGCGAGTATGGCATTCTATAATTTAAAGCCACAAGCCCGTTTTCCACCTGAATTATTCGGCCAGAACCGCTTGGTGGATTTTCGAGATCCGGGTACGTACCGTTTTGTTCGTCATGGTCGCTTTTTGCTTTGAAAAATTTTCGGATTCCAGGTAGCTCCCACTCCCGGCGAGATAAGCCCCTCCGAAATTTTTTATTCCGAGCTTCCCCCGCGACGCCTTAAATTCGCTATTTCTCTCCCCGTTCCGAGTATCGCTTTACCGATCTGGGGAAAAACTCTCGGGTACATACCCTTTCGTTCGACGCCTCAAACGCGAATAACCGCCTTCTCCCGTCCCGACAAATGACGATCGAACTCGAAAGTATACTTTTTCTTGCGACCCGCCAAACTCCCGTTCTATTGCCTCATTTTTTCTTTTCGAAGCGTCATTTTTCAGCTCGAGCGTACGGTCTAGGTAGCCACCGAGCCGATTTCCCCTACCGCACTCCGCCGCCCTGTACGGACCCTCCGAAATCGACTCTCCTAAAACACCTCTCTTTCCGCCGCTCTCCCTCCTCTCCCGTTGGGCCTAAGCCCACGCCGATTTCGGCCCCTCCTCCGGGTATCGCTCCGCTACCGACGCCCAAAGACCAACTCGGTCTCCGGTCGAAGGGCGAAGGGCGAGGTTAATGGAAATGTAATGAAATATTAATATGTTTACCTAATGTATGTCTTCAGAGTTTAAGTATGTCACATAAATAAAGCTGCTTGCAGTAGCGAGAGTTTTACACATTTCGACATCGTTATTTATTACCTAAATTTTTTTTAAACTTTTTGAATGACGAATTTTTTTTCTTTTCTTTTTTTATTCTTATGTATTTGCATTATTATATTTTAAGGATTTGAGTTATTTCAATTATTGGTTTAGAACTATTCGTTTTGTAAAGACGTCTAACCCGCATTCTACCATATCATCATCGAACTAATACGACTTCTTTTACTGCTCTCTTTTTTCAATGATTTTATTTACAAATATTTTTAATTCTTTATATCGACTGAAATTATGTTTTTACTTATTGCAATCTTTTTCATTTATATTATCTTTTCCTACATTTCCTAATTACAATATATTCAAAAATAAATGGAACGATTTATTAGAATGTATAGTTTTCAATGTACTGTATCTGTTAACGATAGCGTAATTTGTTAATATAATAATGAAATTTACATCAATTTCTCTCCTACTTATATTATTAAGTTTTTCGTGAGTATAGGTAATTTATTTTTCGTCAGGTAAATAGTGCTAATTTGTTCATCTTCCTATTTCCTTGAATAATTCAATCTACGAATTAAATTCTTTCCCAACCGGATGGGAATCGTTTTGTTTTTGGATAATGTTTACAGGGTAACTATAAGAATTACGAACCTGGAATTTACATGTATAATTAAATATTAGAATTCGTAATGGGCGATGAGCAAATCGATTTACGGCGATCCCGTAGGGATCGCTTTACTATTTGTGGCGATGCCGAAGGGGGTCAAGGGGGCCCCGTAGCCCCCTTGCGTGCGTGAGCTAGTTTAATTTAATATAATTATTGTTTCTGCTAAAATATCATATGTTTGTAATTTATATTCAGTTTGAAATACAGTCCGCTAGTAAATTATAGCATAAAATTGGTTACAGATACAATTTTAGCGATAAGTGTCTAGGTTTGCGATAAAATTCGTTACGGATACAATTTTAGCAAATAGTGACTAACAAACGAGATAAAATTGGTTACTGATACAGTTTTATCAAATACTGATTAACAATATATATATATATATATATATATATATATATATATATATATATATAAATATATATAATTTTGAACAGACCTCATTTTCGTATTCTCCTGGGTTGGGTCGATGGACATTTTTTGAAAATCGCGTCATGAGCACGACCTGAATAGCTGATTTTCCTGAAGCGAAATCTGCTTACACCTTGGTAAACTTTGTATGTATATTACTACTAACCCAGGTTAGGTTTTTGGCTATATTAGTATTCCTTGAGACGAACAGGAGTGGGGGTTATAAGGGAGGCCTGAAAATAAAAATAACGATATTTCGTTTTCTATTTGTTTTTTTGGAAAATACACACATAACAAGAGTTGTATATTGTGTTATTTAGAGTAACTTTTGTTCCTACATTTTTGTCGTATACCGAAATATAAATGAGTTATACGCTAAAAACTATAGTGGGAGTCAACAATTTTATATGGCAAAAAGGTCTCAACCGAACTATACGAAACTTCATATACGATTTGATATTAACATTCCCCTGATTATAAGCTATATGAAGATTTCGAGGTACGAACAGGAGTGGGGGTTATAAAGAAGGTCCGAAATATAAAATGCGATATTTCGTAACCTATTAATTTTTCGGCAAACGTGCATATAACAAAAGTTGCTTCTTTTGTTATTTAGAGTAACTTTTGATATATTCACTTTTTCCTTTACTGAAGTATAAATGAGGTATACACGAAAAACTATAGAAGGGGCCAACAATCAAATGAAATTAATCTGAGTTTAACATATTAATTTTATTCAAAACTATTTACTATATTCAGTGCCGTAAATTACAATGAATCAGAATAATTGTTATATCAATCAATCAAATTTTTGTAATCAAAGAACAAAATAAGAGGCGGGGGTCAATTGATCGAATTTGTATATATCTCAAAAATTAAAAATTCAATGAAATCAATATTTGGTATTTAGTAAATTGTATGAATCTTCTTAACATCACCTATATCATTTAATCTATAATAAACAATAGTTATTTTTCTGTAATCGTTGAATAATGGTAACATTACTAAACTGAAATGAGTGAAGAAAGTGAATCATTTTGCAATAGAGTGAAGAAAGTGAAACATTTTGCAATAGAGTAAAGAAAGTAATCACTTTCTTCACAAGTGAAGAAAGTGAATTGCCTTCTTAATTAGTAATAAGTATAAATTAAAAAATAATTTGAAGTTGGAAATTAAATGCTTTTAAATGTTTCTTAAGATTGTAAGAATTTATTTTAACAAAATAATTTGAAATGTTAATGAATTATTGGTGGAAATAATCAATATATTTTAAAATTTAAATATAATAATAATTACCTTCCTTGTTTATAACCTGCACTTGTTTATAACTGCACTACTTCACAATCATCACTAGTTGTTTTATAACTATGCTTATAACATATGCTTATTTCACAGCCATGCTTATAACCTACCAACAACATACCATAATCTTCACAACATCCTAATTTTGTTCATATTCTGGTTAGATCTGATCATGTATTACACGATTACAGAAAAAATTTAATATTACACTCGTGACGAAAGTAGAATTTACAACTCTCGTGAAATTACCACACTCGCTTCGCTCGTGTGCGTAAACGTGTCACTCGAGTTGTAAAATGATCTACTTTCGTCACTAGTATAAAAATAACTATTATTATACAAGTGACGAAAGTCTATTGCAAAATGTTTCACTTTCTTCACTCATTTCAGTTTAGTAATGTTACCATTATTCAACGATTACAGAAAAATGATATTTAAAGTGTATTTAATGATGGATTATCTTTTATTACATAATTTCTCATGTACACTATCTGTGAGAAAAACTTATCTTAATTTATCTTCTCCATTCTCTAATATAACTATTATCTTTTTTCCAAATTTAGTATTAACTACTTTATATTCATTAATTGGCCTCGGGATATCTAAAATATCAAAAAGCCTTAATTGCCTCCAAAAAGGGAAACGGCTTCAGGGCCACTTCTAAAACGCATCGTGATATCTAAAATATCAAAACACCCTTAATTGCCTCCAAATAGGGAAACTGTTCTGGGCCACTTTTAAGACACCTGGGGATATATAAAATCTCAAAACACCCTTCATTGTCTCCAAAAAGGAAAACGGCTTCTGTGCCACTTCTAAAACGCCTCGGGATATATAAAATTTCAAAACACCCTTCATTGCCTCCAAAATTGGGAAAGGCTTCTGGGCCATTTCTAAAACGCCTCGGGATATATAAAATTTCAAAACACCCTTAATTTCCTTTATTAAGGTGGGACATATCGGGAACAGGGAGAAAAGAGACAGTCACCCTGAGCTAACTAATTCACTATTAAAACTATATTTAAAATTACCAAATAATATTCAAAGATTACTAACTAAATAATTCAATTTACAATTATAATAATACCAATACGACAGAGGGCATTATAAACACAAAAAATACGTTAATCAACTACACTAACTGACAAAAGCTTAATGGCTATTTGGCAAATAGTATTGGTAGCTCTTAGCAGTTACGTCCATAGTGGGAGGGCTTAAGGCAGCGTAGCACAACAGTAGCCGGCTACCCATGCTTTTCCCTCTCCCGGCCCGGCTTAATGGCTATTTGGCAAATAGTATTGGTAGCTCTTAGCAGTTACGTCCATAGTGGGAGGGCTTAAGGCAGCGTAGCACAACAGTAGCCGGCTACCCATGCTTTTCCCTCTCCCGGCCCGGCTTAATGGCTATTTGGCAAATAGTATTGGTAGCTCTTAGCAGTTACGTCCATAGTGGGAGGGCTTAAGGCAGCGTAGCACAACAGTAGCCGGCTACCCATGCTTTTCCCTCTCCCGGCCCTGCTTAATGGCTATTTGGCAAATAGTATTGGTAGCTCTTAGCAGTTACGTCCATAGTGGGAGGGCTTAAGGCAGCGTAGCACAACAGTAGCCGGCTACCCATGCTTTTCCCTCTTCCGGTCCTGCTTAATGGCTATTTGGCAAATAGTATTGGTAGCTCTTAGCAGTTACGTCCATAGTGGGAGGGCTTAAGGCAGCGTAGCACAACAGTAGCCGGCTACCCATGCTTTTCCCTCTCCCGGTCCGGCTTCTAAGTCCACTCTTAGCCGAGAGACGGCAGGCCTGTCTATTCGCACCTAGGGCTGCCATTAGTTGCCATAGAACTTTAATCTAACCCCATTTTACACTACTCTCCACTTCACTAGATTATTGTATCACCCTTTTATACAATACTTTGACCACCATCACCACATTCGTCCGCACAACACTACACTGGCAAGGCAACGTCTCTCGTGTGGTAGAGTCAGGTACCTTTCGGCAAAGCTTGGGTTACTGGTTCCCTTGGAGGCCCATCCTTCCTGGGTTTCTTCACCACCAACGAACAGCCGACAGCCAACAGGAGGCATACGAAGATCGTGGTTCCCGTACCAAGTGCCCACCCCAGAATGGTCCACCGCTTGTTCTTCCTGACCGCTCGGCGCAGGCTCTCCCAGGCGATCCAGTCATCTTGATCTGCCACTTGCCCCGTGGGCAGGTCCTCCTCCAAATCTTGCAAGACGTGTAGACCGGTGGGACTGTCCTTTGCTTGCAAAGGCTACAGGCTCTACTGGGCTAATGTTGAGCCAAACCGAGTTCATCGGCTTCTTGGTTTCCCATCTGACATCAGTAGGTAGTAGCCTGTACTCTGGGGCCCATGCCGTGCATCCTGCTGGTACAGCCGCCCCCCCCCCACTCCACTCCACTTACTATTTCTTCCATTGCCCTCATGCAGGCGCCATCTTTACATTGTACGTGGAGGCGGGTCTCGTCGTCGGGAGAATAACGCCCAACTCGTTTGGCCTCGTCCCAAATCCAGGCAGGCGAGGCTCCGTGTATCGCCACGTCCCATTTACAGACAGCCCTGGCCACCTTGGTGTGGTTTTTGTGGTTGGCGAAAACGCAAGACGTTACCGCTGCATGATATGTAGGCACATCCACCGGGCATATCCATATCTGACTCTTCCGGCACAGGGTGAAGTCTCTTTCTTGAAGAAGCACAAAGGTCCTCAACTTATTGTTGACAGGCAAGTATTTCCATTCCGTCTTCGCAACCACCTTCTTTCCTGTCTGTAGCTCTCGAACGGGTCGCTGCACCGCCTCAAACAGCTCCCTTCGTTGCTCCGGCGAAGTTAAGGGGAGGTCCATCATGCCAACTATTCCGTCCCTCGTAGCAGCTACCTGAACGGAGGCTGAGGTATAATAGACTTGGTTGTGTAGCCGGCCTCCGAGTGACAAAAGGGCTAGTCCGGCAGGTAGGGCACCAGCTACATCTGTCAAAATAACCATAACTCTTGTGGGGTAGACTAACTCTCTGCCAAACCTCCCGTCTAGGAGTCCATCCATCCCCTCCAACAAGGATAATTGGGTCCTCAAGTGGGTGACATTGCTCCCGAGCTTCACCAGCCTAATCCCAACCTCCTCAAAACCCCTCTTGACCGTTGAGGCTTGGTGAACTACACGCCTTCCTGCCTCTTCCATCCTCTCGTCAGGGTAAGCTGTTCCTGTACCAAGTGTATGGTATGTATCTATGGTCTTCAGCGTCGGGGTTCCCGAAAATATACTTCATGACCGTTCCTCCTCCGTTAAAGAGACCTGGTTTGCCTTTGTACTAGGGGAGGAGAGAGCGGAGCGTGGCTACGGATTCTCGGGCATCTTCAGCCAAAGAATGCAAGCGTTCCAGTTCCGGGACTAGGAAGTCAAGGCCTTGCACCTCCCCGGTGGTCTTCGCCAATTCAGCTTGGCTCCCTAAGGCAGACAGTAATAGGTGCAAGTTGGCTTCGATGCGGGTCACATTTATATCAATTACGATCCGCCAGGAGTCCCCGGTAATCACGGCATTTCCCATCTCTTCGTATACAAAACTAGATCTCGTCTTGCCGGTGGTCATCACTATTAGGAATAGCGCCACTACCCACCGTCTCTGACCTGTAACAGAATTAGGACCCATCATTCTGACGGTTAGCTCTCCTCCGAAGCTGATAGGGGGACCGCGGGCGTCCTAACGTGGCGTCGACGAGGCAATCCCCACTCTCGGTTCCCACGTGACATCCTTTGGATCCCTTTCGGGCGACCCTCCCGAAGAACTATCGGTACCCTGATCTTGGTCGAGGTCGCGCCTATCGTCCAAATTCTGAGGTCTCTCGCGGAGGCGAGTCTCCTGGACAGAGTCTCTAGCTCGCCTTAGAGGCGAACGACTTGCGGGTGTTTCTTCCAGGCCCTAGCCTCGTCCAAGGGGCTCTGAGGGAGCATTCTCTCTAACGGCATCCCCCTTCCCCCCTCTCTGATTTTCTCCTGCCCTTCTTGAACTGTTCTCCGACTAGGGTATCACTTCCTTTGGGTTCTTCGCCACCCCCCCCCGACTTAAGGTTAGCGGCTAGCCCTCGGAGACGGGATGCTCACCAGGTAACCATCCCCCGCAGTTTGGTTGTACGCCTTTCCCGGTTGTAAAGCCCAAGTTCATTCCCCCGAATCGTCTTCCGGATTCTCATCCAGCTCTCTTGTCGGGACGACCCTGTTCTTGTCACTGAACCCTGCTCGCCTCCAATCCTCTTCGGCACGAATACCCTCCTCGTTAAGCGCTGCGCTCTTAAGACGGTTTATGTTAACAATGGCTACTCCTCCCGTACACAGTTCTAGCTTATAGTTTACCCTCAACAACACCCTGGCGACCCGATGATGGCCTGTCCAGGGACGATGAAACTTAGGACAATAACCAGGTTTCACCGCTGGTACGTGTAAGTAAACCCAGTCCTCCTCCGCGAACTTCCTCTCCTTACGCAAGTTTCTGATAAAGGCCGCTCGGCTGTTGTACGCTCGTTCTGATCTCTCTGCAAGGCATCTCTTCATCCTTGCCCACCTGGGTGGGTCTCAACCAACATTCAAACGGGGTTACCAGCTCCTGTCCGAACACTAGTCGATTAGGGGAGAACCTGGTGGATGAATGCGGAACGCCATGAGTACGTGGGGAACCCAAAGATCCCAATCCCTACCGTCTCTCCGAACAAAGTGAGCGATGGAATCAGTAAGCGTACGTTGCAGCCGTTCTACCATACCGGTGCACTCCGGATGGTAAGCAGTGGTCTGCAGTTTCATGATCCCTAAAGCCCGGCAGGTATCCTTGAACCGGACAACAAAATTTCTCCCTTGATCGGTGAGAAGCCGCCTTGGGACCCCGTGTCTAGTGATAATGTGTTCCACAAAAGCTACCTCCGTCTCTTGCGCGGTCTGTCCTTGCAACGGGATGGCTTCAGCATAGCGGGTAAAGTTATCGATGAATGTAAGTAAATATCTATACCCCCGTCTGGATCTTGGTAGTGGGCCGAAGATATCTAAGAACACCTGCTCGAATGGGCTCGTCGCCAGATAGGGTTCTTCCAGCGGGACCTTTAGTGCAGGGGGACATTTACTTTGAGCACGTCGGTAACACCTACAAACAAGCTCTTTCTGTCTTGTTCGAGGTTCGGCCAGAAGAATGACCCTTTTAAAGTCGCTACGATACCGCCATCCCCGGGATGCCCCGCCCAAGGTCTCGAATGCTAATACTCAATGAGCGTCTGACGAAGAGGCTCGGGGACTAAAAGCCGCCAATCATTACTACGCGCACGAAACGCGGTTGAGGGAATCCTAGAACGGCCGATACCTTCCGAGGATCGGGCTGAACGACCCCAAATGGCCCAAATAGGTGACCTCACTGGCAGCCAAAGTGCATTTTCGTAGGTTGACCTTCAGATTAGCCCTTCGAAACAGCGTGAGCAGTTTCTCGAGACGTTACTAGTTTTCTTCTATGGTGGAGCTATAGGCTACCCCGTCATCGAGATATACGAAACACCCGGCTCCCTTCAATTTTCTCAAGAGCTGTTCCATCATTCTTTGAAACGTGGTCGGTGCACCGGCCAACCCAACGCCAAGGTCGTTTTCTCCTGATCCTCGGGGGCTATGGATATTTGGTGATAGCCACTTGATAAATAGAGCGTACTAAAATTCTGACATTGTCCGAGTCGTACCAGAGTTTCATGTATTAACGGTAATGGGTACGTGTCCACACTCGTGATTGCGTTAAGTCCTCTAAAATCAGTACAAAACCTATAACGAACCTGTCTGTCGTCCGGACTTCTTCTTCACTAGAACTGCGGAATACTCGAGTTTTCCCTTAGGTCGCGCAGTCGCTTTGCCCCCAATTCTACTGTTGGCCTAGGGCTAGGGGTGACCCGAAGCCGTTCCCATTTGGGTGACCCACGGCCCTACGAGGAGTAGGTAATGCTGACGTCGACCTCCCGAACCCTCAAGTGCACTCCCTATAGTCCGTTCCATGTCGAGCTGGCACTTAGATTCTGCACGCTGTTGCCATATCTTTACATCTGCCCATACTACACATAAATATCGAATCCACGTTTTTCGGCGGGAAAAATTATATAATGTGCAGAATTTAATTCTCTATACGCCTACATTGAAAATAAAAAATAAAAGCTAAATCTCGAGTCGCAAAAAATTATTTAATTAAAAAATTTTACTCAACGTTTTTAATGGAAATTATTCTTTATCACATCACTGTGACCTTATTTTTTGAAATATTGCTTTGAAATTTGGTATGAAGTCCCCAGACCTTACGTATTTTCGACAAATAGAAGAAAAAAAATTTTAATGGTATTCCTTCCCAACTTTTTCGCGAAATGAAAACAGAAAATTACAAATTCAATTTTTGAAAAGTAGCCTGCGAGGAAATTTCGTTCTATTGCTGCCTATTAAAATTTGACGCATCCCTTATAAAAAGGACCGTTGAAATTTAATTTTAAGATGTGTCCGTCTATTCTGGGATGAATACAGCTGGAGTAATTGATTTTTAAATGCGAGGGGGACAGGCCTGGCAGATCACCCCTCCTTATACCTGGTGTCCCCCGAAGGGTAGATGACCAGATGGGTTGGGTAATCATTGCCGGGAATACCTACCTGTAATGGTTCATTGTTCCAGCAGTATACATCATTACAGCTTTTGCGTTTGCCAAGTGCACTTCAGGAGCTGTTCCAGTTATACATTTTCGCTATCTGTATTCGCCACCGTTGTTGATGCCGTCACCCCGTCGTTGTTGACTCCATCGCGCTGCCGTTATCGTCGCCGCCTGTGCCGCCGTTTTCTCCTACCATATACGGTTACCGTCACATTGGTGTTGGGATTTATATTTATTTGAGAATCTAAAATGGCAGATCCTGTGACCTCCTCGAGTGTTTCACCAAGAAGAAAACCCGTACATCAACTTCGGAGCAAAGAGCAGAGTATGGTGTTCTGCGTATACAACTATTTCCGTAGTTAACATACGCTGCTGTTAAAGCTGTGAACGAAACCTGTGCCGCTACAGGTGTCTCGAGGCGATCTGTCTATAGAATAATCAAAAGAAGCACGCACGGCCCATTCACCACTCCTACGAAGAAGAGGAAATCACTTATTGTACAAAGGAAAGATTCCAGGAAGTGTAAATACGACAGCTTCGTAATGTCCGCCATACGACAAAAAGTGCACACATTCTATTTCCAGAATATACCACCGACCCTTAATTTGTTACTAAATAACATCAATGAAGATGAGGATTTGCCTAATTTTTCTAGAACGACACTATATAGGACTCTAGTCGATATAGAATTTACGTTTGAAAAAAGAAAAAACAACGCCTTGCTTACCGAAAAGGACGAGATAATATCGTGGAGGCATAGGTATCTGCGATCTATACGGAAGGCAAGAGCTGATGGTCATTACATTGTGTACCTCGACGAGTCATGGGTCAACGTTGGTCATACCATTACAAGTGTGTGGAAGGACAAAACAATAACGTCAGCGCGCGATGCATTTCTTGCCGGACTATCCGCTGGCCTGAAGCCACCCACTGCCAGAGGACCAAGGTTTGCATTGGTTCATGCTGGAGGTGATCGAGGGTTCGTCGATGGAGCCGAATACACATTCCTATGCAAAAAAAAATATAGCTGATGCGCACGAAGAAATGGACGGGGAATGTTTTGAGAAATGGTTTGAAGAACAACTGCTTCCTAACATTCCTGAAGGAACGGTTATTGTAATGGACAATGCCTCGTACCATTCTCGACGACAAGAAAAGATACCAACCTCAAGCAATACACAAAAAGAGCTACAGGAATGGTTGCAATCCAAAAATATAGCCTTTGAAAGTGTCTGCTTAAAGCGAGACCTGTTGGCACTTGTGAACTTCCACAAAGCAAAATACGTGTCCTACCGAGTGGAAAGTATGGCTGAAAGAAGAAATTGCCAAGTTCTACGCCTTCCACCATACCATTGTGAACTAAACCCAATGGAATTAGTTTGGGCTCAAGTGAAGCACTACGTAGCCATGCACAACACTCGGTTTCTGAGGAGTGAAATGGGGGCACTTATAAAGGAAGGCTACGAGAAAGTAACAGTGGAAAATTGGAAAAACTACGTCGAGCACGTGAAAATGTAGAAGATGAGATGTGGAAGGCAGATGAGCTTCAAGATGATTTGGAGCCATTCATCATCAGACTGGAGTCAAGTTCAGAATCGTCCGAAACTGTTTCATTGGCAGACTCTCAAGGAATAAGTGGAGTTGATGCTTTGTCAGAAGATGATGCATAAGTAATACGGGTTTTATGTTCCATATATAATTTAAATGAAATATTAATGTATCCCATGATGTCTACATACAATAAATTTATAAAAATTTCTACATTCTTTTCTTATAATTACTGACCCAAACCTGAAATTAAATAACACATAAGTCAGACATGCCAAGCAGGATATAGAAAAAGTTTATGTAATCTTTAAATTTCTGTTTTTGACTAATTTATTTGGTCTACGTAATGATACGTAAAAATTAGCAAAACTCAATTAAGACCAACGCTAAAAAAAAACCATTTATTAACATTTATTAACGCTCACACTTTAGGCGATAAGAATGAGATCTGAAAGTATTTCCTGCTCCCTTAAATGTCTATATCCTTTTTACTATTGGAGGACTCATAAAATAACCATTTTCTACAAAAACCTACTGATCTATAGTGACTGGTAAGAATGGAACCATTACAGGTAGTTATACCCGGCAATGACGTTGAGGACACTTAAAATTACCACTAATCCATTGTACTAACATAAAAATGTTTTCCCTAACCCAGGACTGGTCATCAACCCTTCGGACTCCAGGTATAAGCAGAGCTGGGCCAAATTGAATTTCGAATAAATTTGAAAAGTGTCTGCTATACGAATTAGGGATAAATATTTGTTATTCATAGGTTTCGTAGAATAATGTATTCGATATTTGTTATTTAAAATAACAATTAATAAATACAACAAGGAGGGGTGGTCTGCCAGGCGTGTCCCGCTTTCAATCAATTACTCCTGATTTATTCATCCCAGAATAGTCGGACACATCTTAAAATTAAATTTGAACTGTCCTTTTAATAAGGGATGCGTCCAATTTTAATAGGCTGCAATAGAACGAAATTTCCTCGCAGGCTACTTTTCAAAAATTGAATTTGTAATTTTCTGTTTTCATTTCGCGAAAAAGTAGAGAAGGGAGAATACCATTGAATTTTTTTTTCTTCTATTTGTCGAAAATACGTAAGGTCTAGTGACTTCATACCAAATTTGAAAGAAATATCTCAAATAATAAGGTCACAGTGATGTGATAAAGAGTAATTTCCATTAAAAATTTTAAGTAAAATTTTTTCATTTAATAATTTTTTGCGACTCGAGATTCAGCTTTTATTTTTAATTTTTAATGTAGACGTATAGAGAATTAAATTCTGCACATTATGGAATTTTTCCCGATCGGATTAGACAAAGTAGAGATATAGCGGCAACGTCGTACGGAGGGAAAAGGACAGAGAGATGTAGTGCGCCATGTGTACGAGAGAGACAAAGCATCCCACTAAAAACACCTTGTGCCAGTTCGACATGGAACGGACTTTAGCTAAATGACCCCTGCCATTACAATTATTGCAACGCAAGGCCTCAGGGGAGTTAACATTTTTCTTCTCGACCCATAAATCCACTCTGCAGCCCCGGGCGAAGTGTGTTGCGTCACCACACCGATAACAAGCGACGGAACTAGTGCCATATCCGTGTCCTCCCAATAGCCAAATTCCTCTACTAATTTTCATCGATATCCATGAGTGTAACTGACTAAGCTGTCTTACTTAAAATGATATTCCTATTGCTACAACTCGGATTTCATTAATATATTGTTGTTGCTCTTATGATGGAATGTTGGTAAGATGTGTCTACGGTAGGAAGAGTTTAAACAGATAGATTATTATAAGCTCCCCCCGGATAGCGGGTTACTATAAGTAGTGGCCCGGATACGTTTAAAGGGTCCAGTGGCGGTTTTCATGGCCATTCGAACCGACCTGCAGGGGCCGGAAGTGAGTTATTGGAGAGATAAAAGAAGCCCTTTTAGAGCGGTTAGGGAAACTGATCGACCTGAACGATTCCTGTTGCAATTAGGCCATCTGAAACAAGATCGTGAGGGGGGGAGACGGCCAGGGCCTTTGCCGATAGGTGTCGGCGGAAGTTTGGGGAAAGGGCGTTCTCGGGAAGCGGGACTGCCGAGGAAAGGAAGGGAGCGAGAGTACAGCTCGACCAAATGGCGTTGGCTTGGGGAGATTGGGAAACACTCGACTTAGTTTTCCCACGGGTCTGAAAGAGGCCGTCGACCTCCCGTAGCCCTTGAAGAGGAACTGGGTAAGAATACGGAGCCACAGGTATATGTCACCAAACAGGAACAAGAACCAGAAGGTCGTGATGGTACGATTCCTAGTCGCCAGCCGGAGAAGGTAAGGGTAGCGGCTACAGCCAGGGCTAGCTCCGTCGCTTGTTATCGGTGTGGTGATGCAACACACTTCGCCCGGGGCTGCAGAGTGGATTTATGGGTCGAGAAGAAAAATGTTAACTCCCCTGAGGCCTTGCGTTGCAATAATTGTAATGGCAGGGGTCATTTAGCTAGGGAGTGCACTTGAGGGTTCGGGAGGTCGACGTCGGCATTACCTACTCCTCGTAGGGCCGAGGATCAAATGGGAACGGCTTCGGGTCACCTAGCCCGAGGCCAACAGTAGAATTGGGGCAAAGCGACTGCACGACCTAAGGGGAAACTCGACTATTCCGCGGCTCATGATTACAGTTCGGGTGATTGGTCAGAAGCTAGACTTTTGGTGGATACGGGAGCCGAAGTCACGGTCCTCAACCAGCCGGCACGAGGGGCCACAGTCGAACCCATCTCCGGGAGGTCACCGATCATATACTACCTCTGCAAGGATAGCAGATGGTACAGATCGAGATAAAGAGGGTTACAATCCAGCATCGAGTTGCCATAGCTTGTCATCTCCCAGGGCGGGGGAATTCTAGGACGGGACACTCTGGGCCAGTTGGGGACTACTTTGAGTATTAAGGGGAGTCGGTAAAATGTAGGAACGTCCGCACAGGTTTCCGGATTAGAGGCTCGAAGGGAGGAGGACCTGGCCGAGAGGAGCAAGCGGTGGATTGAACAGGTCGTGCCACCAAAGGCGAGTGCCAAAGAAATCGTGGACAAGGAGACTAGGCCTAGGGGTTCGATGACCTGGGGAAGACGGGAAGATCCAGAAAGAGGAAAAAGAGAAAAAAGTTCCGAAGAGAAGAGCTATCCTTGGAGACCGGTGCTCCGACGCGAGATAACCCGTCTGTTAAACATACCGATTATGGGGATCAGAAAATTCAGAGGGACGCTGTGCAAGATGTGTAAGTACAACGGAAATGAGATAGACCTGCCTTTGTGAAATTATGGGAGAGAACCGATACTCCGAAGCTACGGTTGCCGTACGGATACCCCCTATCACGGCTAACAGCCCCGTGCTAATTGAGCCTGTCATGGACCTGACCTCCGGAGGTAGTCAACCTGACCGGAAGGGATATAACCCTACCCCGACACGCACCTTTGGGGCACGCGGATACCGAATGGGCACCCATCGGAAAAGTGAAGAGAGAAACCCAAGCCAAATCTATACTCAGCAAATTGATACGTGAGAAGTTGCAGCACCTGACTGTTGATGAGCGTCAGGCTCTGCTTTCCTTCTGGAACGGATGTCTTTGAGGAACCCGGTGCTGAGGGGTGCTCCCTACCGGCACAGCACCGAATCAATGCTGGAAACGCCGTGCCCGTGGTGAAGAGACCTTACAGGGTTTCGAATTCAGAGAAGCCGGCCATTGCCGAACAACTGGAAGAGATGCTCCGGAAGGGAGAATAGCGCCATCCACGAGCCCTTGGAAGGCTCCAGTGAAGAAGAAGTCCGGACGACAGACAGGTTCGTTATCGGTTTTGTACTGATTTTAGGGGCCTTAACGCACTCTCGCGTGTGGACACGTACTCGTTACCGTTAATGCAGGAAACTCTGGAACGACTCGGACAATGTCAGAATTTTAGTACGCTCGATTTATCAAGTGGCTATCACCGAATATCCATAGCCCCCGAGGATCAGGAGAAAACGGCCTTCTCCACGGAGGGTGGACATTTCAAGTACAAAAAAATGGCGTTGGGTTGGCCGGTGCCTGAAGGTCAACCTACGAAAACGCTGCCAGTGAGGTCACCTATTTGAGGCATATCGTTTCTGCAGAAGTCGTTCAGCCCAACCCTCGGAAGGTATCGGCCGTTCTAGGGTTCCCTCAACCACGTAGCGTGCGCGTAGTTTCTTAGGGCTGGCTAGCGGTAGCATTCGAAAGAAGGTCAGGAGGAAATCAGAGGGGGAGAAGGGGGATGCCGTTATCACGAAGGCTCCCTCAGAACCCCTTGGACGAGGCTAGGGCCTGGGAAGAAACACCCGCAAGTCGTTCGCCTCTAAGGCGAGCTAGAGACTCTTCGCGAGAGAGTTCGGAATTTGGACGATAGGCGTGACCTCGACCAGGATCAGGGTACCCATAGTTCTTCGGGAGGGTCGCCCGTAAGGGACCCAAAGGCTGTTCCTAATAGTGATGACCACCGGCAAGACGAGATCTAGTTTTGTAGAGAGATGGGAAATGCCTTGATTACCGGGGACTAATGGCGGATCGTAATTGATATAAATGTGACCCGCATCGAAGCCAACTTGCACCTATTACTGTCTGCCGTAGGGAGCCAAGCTGAATTGGCGAAGACCACCGGGGAGGTGAAAGGCCTTGACTTCCTAGTCCCAGAACTGGAACGCTTGCATTCTTTGGCTGAAGATGCCCGAGAATCCGTAGCCACGCTCCGCTCTCTCCTCCCAACAAAGGGAAACCAGGTCTCTTTAACGGAGGAGGAACGGTCATGAAGTATATTTTCGGGAACCCCGACGCCGAAGACCATAGATACATACCATACACTTAGTACAGGAACAGCTTACCCTGACGAGAGGATGGAAGAGGCAGGAGGGCGTGTAGTTCACCAAGCCTCAACGGTCAAGAGAGGTTTTGCGGAGGTTGGGATTAGGCTGGTGAAGCTCGGGAGCAATGTCACCCACTTGAGGACCCAATTATCCTTGTTGGAGGGGATGGATGGACTCCTAAACGGGAGGTTTGGCAGAGAGTTAGTCTAGCCCACAAGAGTTGATGGTTATTTTGACAGATGTAGCTGGTGCCCTACCTGCCGGACTGGCCCTTTTGTCACTCGGAGGCCGGCTACACAACCAAGTCTATTATACCTCAGCCTCCGTTCAGGTAGCTGCTACGAGGGACGGAATAGTTGGCATGATGGACCTCCCCTTAACTTCGCCGGAGCAACGAAGGGAGCTGTTTGAGTTGGTGCAGCGACCCGTTCGAGAGCTACAGACAGGAAAGAAGGTGGTTGCGAAGTCGGAATGGAAATACTTGCCTGTCAACAATAAGGAGAGGACCTTTGTGCTTCTTCAAGAAAGAGACTTCACCCGGTGCCGGAAGAGTCAGATATGGATATGGCCGGTGGATGTGCCTACATACCATGCAGCGGTAACGTCTTGCGTTTTCGCCAACTACAAAAACCACACCAAGGTGGCCAGGGCTGTCTGTAAATGGGACGTGGCGATACACGGAGCCTCGCCTGTCTGGATTTGGGACGAGGCCAAACGAGTTCGGCGTTATTCTCCCGACGACGAGACCCGCCTCCACGTACAATGTAAAGATGACGGCTGCATGAGGGCAATGGAAGAAATAGTGAGTGGAGTGGAGTGGGGGGGGGGGCTGGCGAATAGGCAGGCCTGCCGTCTCTCGGCTAAGAGTGGACTTAGAAGTCGGGCAGGGAGAGGGAAAAGCATGGGTAGGCGGAGTTAGCCGGCTACTGTTGTGTTGTAGCGTTTTAGAAGTGGCCCAGAAGTCGATTCCTTTTTTGTTAAGGGTGTTTTGAAATTTTATATATCTTGAGGTGTTTTAGAAGTTGCCCAGAAGCCGTTTCCCTTTTTGGAGGATATTAAGGGTATTTTAAAATTTTATATCCGAGGCGTTTAAGAAGTGGGTCTGTAGCCGTTTCCCTTTTTGGAGGCAATCAAGGGTGTTTTGAAATTTTATATATCCCGAGGCGTTTTAGAAGTGGCTCTGAAGCCGTTTTCCTTTTTGGAGGTATTTAAAAGCGTTTTGAAATTTTATATATCCCGAGGCGTTTTAGAAGTGGCTCTGAAGCCGTTTTCCTTTTTGGAGGCAAGTTCCAGCGTTTTGATATTTTATATATCCCGGGGCGTTTTAGAAGTAGCCCTAAGCCTTTTCTCTTTTTGGAGGCAATTAAAAACGTTTTGATATTTTATATCGAATCGATTCGATACCCCTTGAAAATATCCGGGGGAGAGAAACTCTCCCCCAAAATCATACTGTTTTTATAAATGAATTAGGTTTATATTCTTTGATTATGAAATCAAAATTACCTAAAGCAATCGAATTTCAGGATTGGGTTTACAATGTTATCAAAACAATTAGAAAAACAGGAGAGTATAAATTAAAACAAACAATAGAAAGTTTTGAAAAAAGTAATGAAATAATGTTTAATAAAACAAGAAGGATTTTAAAAGAGAAAGATAAAGAAATTCAAATATACAAAAATTCGAGAGAACAACTAAGCCCATATATTGTAAATGAAACTGATAATCAAGATTTTCGCCATTGTTTTATATTATTTAATTTAAATAATGACAAATGTAAATATACTTACTATGTCGTTAGATGTCAAATAAGAAATGTAGAAAAAGCTAGTGATAAAGTACGGACAAAAAATCCAAAATGTTATGAACGACTATTGTTAAGTGTTCCTAACAGCATCAGTTTTTATAATGTAATGAAAGAAAATTTAAAAAGAAATTTAAAATTTCATGGTAATTATTTTATGATAACAAATAATGAATTTACAGTCTGGCCTAGACCGCGCCACGTTAAACATCGCCTCTGTGATTTATCTGAATTTAGTCAAGTTTTAGTTACGTGAACTCAGTGAAACTTTGTGACAGTGAGGACGTGCTATTAAAGGATAGGTCCTGTGAGTTTGGAGAATATAGAGCTCTATCCTGAAGAGATACGAGGTAATATATATACGCTACTTTTTAGCACGGGTTGTCGCTCGGGACAGCAAAGCGAGGTATCTCTAGCTTGGATTACATCCTCCCCTCCACCTTATTTTTCCTGGGAGTTGCTTCAAGGCGGTTGGGACAGCGAGCGAGGGCAGTTCTCTACTACCTCTATACTAATCCCTATCAGCTTAGTGAACCTCTCAATCATAGTCAGTAAATATGCCTGTCACCAACGAAGATTTATTGGCTGTAATTAATAAAAACAATGAAGACACAAAAACCTCATTAAATAAGATTACGTCTGTTTTGGATAGCTTATTAGTTGAGATCTCCGATCTTAGGGTGAAATATTCCCAGCAGGAAATCAGAATAAATACATTAGAAAGTGAAATAAGATATTTGAAAAGAGAGAGGAAAAGAAACAACCTTTTATTTTTTAATGTACCTACTACAGAAAATGAGGATGTTTCTACAAAACTTATAAATCTTTGTGAGGAAGTAGAGGTACATGTGCCAGAATATGCAGTTAGTAACTGTTTTAGAATAGGGAAAGGACAGGAACCAAGGCCAATTTTGGTATCGTTCAACAATAACACCATCAAACATGCAATAATGAAAAAGAAAATTGCCCTCGCTAGCAAGAATATAAGATTAAGCCACGATAGGTTGCCAGAGGATAGAAAGGAAGGCCAAAAAATATTTTCTTGCATCAATAAATTAAAGGCTATAGATGAAAACGCTAGCTATAGGAAAGGATTTTTCAAAGTCAGAGGTAGGTTTTACCGTTTACAAGAAGTGGAAAATATGCTGAATGTTTCGGCTGCTAATGTCGAAGAAGACTTGGACAAGTTGAAACAAATGCAGAAAAAAAGGAAAACCGAAGAGAGATTAAAGCATTTTGAGTTCCGGCCAAGATCCAAGTCGCAGGAGGGACCGCCATCTGGAAGTACTCTCTGACACAAACAACTCCAAAAATCGGATGTGCCTCATATGACCCAGAATCGATCGAATATTTCTAGAAAGTCACCGAAGAACCTCGTAACTAATACTACTAACACATTAGAGTTTACAGAGCCTATAAAACACACATCAAACTTAATATTCTGTAACATTAATGGTTATTCTAATATTTTTACTGTTAAGATAGACGATTTGTCAAATAATTTAGCGATATGTCTAGTCGAAACTTGGTTAGATAACTTAAATTTCTTAATTAGTAATAAGTATAAATTAAAAAATAATTTGAAGTTGGAAATTAAATGCTTTTAAATGTTTCTTATCATTGTAAGAATTTATTTTAACAAAATAAATTGAATTGTGAATGAATTATTGGTGGAAATAATCAATATATTTTAAAATTTAAATATAATAATAATTACCTTCCTTGTTTATAACCTGCACTTGTTTATAACTGCACTACTTCACAATCATCACTAGTTGTTTTATAACTATGCTTATAACCTTTCACAGCCATGCTTATAACCAACCAACAACATACCATAATCTTCACAACATCCTAATTTTGTTCATATTCTGGTTAGATCTGATCATGTATTACACGATTACAGAAAAAATTTAATATTACACTCGTGACGAGGGTGGAATTTACAACTCTCGTGAAATTACCACACTCGCTTCGCTCGTGTGGGTAAACGTTTCACTCGAGTTGTGAAATGATCTTCTTTCGTCACTTGTATAATAAATAACTATTATAATAGCCTAAAGCATATAATGCTACATTGCCCTGCACAGAAAACAATATTTACAATCATATATATTTAAAAACCGGGACGAACTTCCATTGGAATTTATGCAAAATATTAACAATATTGAAAAGCTAAATAACATATATCACTTTATTAAGAGTATATTATTGTCAGTTTATTAACCATTAATTGTTGTTTTGTTTTTGTTGATTTTTCGGAACTATTGTACATTGCTTAAGTATTGGTATTCATTACTTATACTATAAGAGTACTCGAAATTGTCGAATTGTAAATTATTTAAGTATAATACCTAAATATTAAGAGCAATGAAAAGTTATATAATTTATTATTTTTTGAATAGTAATTAATAATATCATTTAATATAATTTTTGTCCGTTGTTTCTAGATGTTAACGACTTATACTTTTTTTTTTAAGTTATTGTATATATTGTATTTACGTTATAAGTTTCCCTTAATTATCTAATATGATAGACTGTAGGACTAACGAATTAACAACAAATGGCCAGTCCCCATGGCAACGTTATGTATTTATGCCAATAAATTACCATCTATCTATCTATCTAAAAAAAAAAAAAATAATGAATTTACAGAAAATGATTTAATTTATCATATAAAGTCTCTAAGAGAATAAAAAATTTATATACTCAGAATTCTACACTCGTAAGGGATTTCATAAACTATTACAGTATCATTAAATCTTACTTTCTTCATATTTATATATAATGTTTTATTATTATGTAAAAACTTTTTTTCCTAATAAATTTTTTCTATATAAATGGACAGTATTCTAAACATTCTAAATAATAATAAACTAAACTATAATGATAAAGAAATATATATGATTACAGATGAAGATAGTGAGTTATGGTTTAAAGCGAAAGATGTTGCTGAATTATTAGGATATGAAAATACAAGGCTAACAATTGGAAAGTTTGTAAATGAAAAATACAAGAAAAGTTATGAAAATTTTAAGGGTATCGAATCGATACCCTTTGAAAATATGCATCCACACACTGTTTTCATTAATGAATTAGGATTATATTCTTTAATTATGAAATCAAAATTACCTAAGGCAATTGAATTCCAAGATTGGGTTTACGATGTAATCAAAACAATTAGAAAAACAGGTGAATATAAATTAAGAACACAAATAGAAAATTTAGAAAAAAGTAATGAAATAATGTTTAATACAGCAAGAAGAATTATAAATAAACAGGAAGAAAGAATTGAAAATATCAAACCAGATGTAGTACCTAAAACTGAAAATTTAAATTTAAGACACTGTTTTGTATTATGTAAGTTAAATGACAACGAATACAAATATACTTATTATGTCATAAGATGTCAAAATTTAAATTTAGATAGTGCAATTGATAGAATATTTTTAAAACATCAAGATTGTAATGAATTATTATCATTTTATGATCCATACAGCATTAATTTATATTCTAGAATAAAAGAAAATTTAAGAAATGATTTAGAATTTCATGGTAATTATTTTAGAATAAAGAATGAAGAATTTAGTGAAGAAGAATTAATTGAAAATATTGAAGAATTACATTCTGAAAGAGATATTTAAATTGCAACATTATTTTTATCTATCCAACTATTATGAGAATTATCGAATCCTAACCATTTGACATAAACTTTATCTCCTTTTCTTTTTAAAACTTTTTCAACTAAATAATCATTTGGATATTTTGTTTTCATTAATTCTTCTTTATAAAATCTACCTTCAATTTCTTCATCTTTTAAATCTTTAATTTTATAAGTAATAGGAATAGAATTTATTATTTTACTTATTTTAAAAATTTCAGTTGACCAATTAGGAGTATATCCTTTTTCAAATAATTTTTTATTTTTACTTATTCTAACATAATCGTTTAATTTAAATTTTGGTTTTTCTATTTTCAAATTATTATTATCCCTATAAATATTATTTAATATTTCTTCCTCATTTTTCTTATTCACATCTATAGGTTTCATCTTTATTTTGCTATGAAAAGAATTATTATATTCTTTAATTAAATCATCTAATATATCAATCCATTTATAATTTCCTCTTTTTGAAAATTCTTTCCACATTTTTTCCTTTAAAGTTCTATTAAATCTTTCAACAATACCGGCTTTTATTTCGCTATAAGTTGAATAGTGGTTAATATTAAATTCTTTCATTAAATTTTGAAAATCTTTATTATAAAATTCCTTACCATTATCGGTTTGTAAATTTTTTGGTTTATTTTTATTACTTAAAATACTTTTAAATGCTTCTGAGACTAATTTACCAGTTTTATCTTTAACAGGAATAGCCCAAGCATATTTAGAAAATGTATCTATTACAGTTAAAATATATTTAAATCCTTTATTAATTTTGGATATTCCTTTTAAACTTCCAGTATCCATTTCTACTATATCGGCTTGCCAGATATCGTGTATTCCTAGAGTTATAATTTTTGTTCTTTCAAAATTTCTTCTAACTGGTTTATGAATTTCATCGATTATTCCTTCTTTTACATTTATTTTTTCATTTTTTGACCTAAAAAAGTATTTTTCTTACTTCCACAATCTTTGCAAATCCCTTTACCCATAAGTTTCCCATTTTTAGAAACTTCTTCATGAAAATTATTAGTTTCTGTTTGTTTCTTACACTTCAAACTATATATAAGTACCATTTATTATACATAAAAAGTATTACTTTTCTAAATCTCTTTTTTAATTTTTATCTATCTCTTCTAATAAATCTTCTGATGCTTTAGTGTTAAATTCTTTTTTTATTAGTTCTAATTTTTTATGCATTTCTTCACTTAATAATGTTTTGCATTCTTCAAATTTGTTATTTATAGTACTTTCAACTTGTACTGGTATAACATCACTAATTAAATCTTGAGTGAGTTTTTTCATCTTTTCATCTAAATCTTCTATTTTTATGTAATCTACTAATCTCTCATTAATGATGTCATTAAATTTTTTTATGTCAATAGCTCTTTTATCTCTTATATTTTCAGTTTTAAAATCTTCCAACATCGATTTTACTTGCTTCATAATAACTACATCATTATTATCTTTTCCTTCTGAAACACTAACAAGTCTTCTATTCTTAAAACCGACATAGCTTTTAGTAATTGTTAATATCGAACCAATTATTTCATTAACTTTTGTTTTTAATTCATTCTTTAATTTATTATTAAAATCATTTTTTAATTCATTCTTTAATTTATTTTCATCATCTTTTAATTTTGTTTGGAATGCTGAAATTTCTGTCCTAAAAGAATTTGAAAGTTCCTCCATAATATCATTTTTTAATTTTGTTTCATCAATACTATTAGATTCTGGAAAAATAATTTGATTTCCTAAAACATCAAATTTTAAAATAATTGATTTATAAGAATCCATTTCTGTCTATTTATTACATTTAAAATTTCTTTATAATCCATACCTTTAGAAAACATTTTAAGAACTAATAAACATAAATGTCCGCATATTGGTGGATCATTAATATTTTGTAATCGATCTTCATTATATATTAAATTATCTTTTCCTAAATATGTAACTAATTCCTTGGATGGTTGTAGATTTCCATATGAATTAAAATAATATTTTCTATTTCCATTTTTATAATATGTTACCCAGTGGGTTCCATTACCAAAAGAATTATCGATATTAACGATTCCACATTCAATATTTCTAGTATGTTTTGGAAGTTCATCTTTCATATAAACACCTCTAAAATATTTTATTTTAAACTTATTTTAAATATTTAAAATTTAACTTATTTAATATTTTGTTAAACAATCCAGATCCGAAAGTTTCATCTTTAATTATTTTATGTGGAAGAGCATTCACTAATCTTATTAAATATTCAGTTCCTTTTTGATCATCAATATGTTTTTCTAAAAGATTTGTTAAAAATCTAATAATCCCAACTTTTTCATTATGAAAGTTATTATCTCCAGCCATTTCTGAAGCATATACTAAATTCAATCTTGAAATCAATTCATTTAAATTTTGTATATAAGTAACAGAATGTTGATTATAATTAACTATTCCTTCTCCAGTAAATGTTCCCATCTTTAATTCCTCATATATAGGTATTAGTAAATTTTTATATTTTTGCGAATTGCGAACTTTTGGTCTTTTTGATATTGAATTATTTTTATCATATAAAGCTCTACTATTAACTAGAATTTCTTTATACGTATTAAATTCTTCTGGTGTATATAATTTATTACCCTTTTTATCAAATAAGTTTTCATATTTTTGAGTTAAGAGAATCCACAATCCTTTACTTCCAACATATTTCTTTTCACCAATAATTACATCATTTTCATCTATCCGAACTTTATTCTTTCCTATTTTAAAAAAATTATTTTTTTCGTCATAAGTGATTCCATAATGCCTATCAGTTAGTCTTGGTAAATATGTAGCAGCAATAGGACCGAATATTTGAGAGAAAGAAGATGATGAAATATTTAAAGAATCTGATGATACGGAACTTTTTGATACATTTAAACTATCATCATTTCCTGATTCATTTAAACTATCTTCACTTAATTCAATCTCAGATTCATCTTCTAAAACTTTTTCCATTGGAACAAATGTAATTTTTTTTTATTCTTTTGTAAAAGGAGTACTTTTTGCAATTGGTGTATCTTTGGAGAATAATTCTTTTTCAAAAGATGTTTCTTCTTCTGACGGAGGAATTTCCATTTCGGCTATGTTTCTTGTAAATGGTACAAGATCAGTAATTAAAGTTTTATTTTGTTCTAATACATGTTGTATTCCTTCATCTACATGAGCTATAGTTTGGTTTAATTTTTCAATAGCTCCAGTTATAGGAGCATATTCTTTAGTTTTAAAATCTTCTTCGACAATTCTTTGTTGCCTAGCATTTTTAAATTTTTTAATTAAATCTTTTTCTATTTTCTGAAGCTTTTTCGCTTTTTCAACTTCTTTGGGGGATATTTTACTTTCCATTTATTAAGTTTAAAGAGTTAAAGTAGTTTAAAGTACTTAAAGTTTAAAAGTTAAAGTAGGTTTAACTAGTTAAAGTCTAGTTAAAGTAGTTTAAAGTACTTAAAGTTTAAAAGTTAAAGTAGGTTTAACTAGTTAAAGTATTTTAAATAGTTAAAGTCATTGGGTGTTGTAATTAAGTATTTAGTTGAGATATAAAGATTTTAAAGGTAGTCGGACTACCAAAAGTAGTTTAAGTTAAAGAGTTAAAGTGAATGAGAGAATACTTTCTTTTTATATAAATGAGTAACAAATATAAAATTAAGATTTATCGAAAAATGAGAATGTGTACCCATATCCATTAAGATGTGTAATGGTTGGAGGGAGTGGAACAGGTAAAACAACATTATTGTTAAATTTTATTTATAATAAAGACTGGATAAATTATGATTATTTGTATGTATGTAGTAAATCTTTAGAACAAAACGTTTATCAAAAAATGCAAGAAATATTTCAAAATATATCAGATGAACTCAATGAAGAAATTGGATTCTTTTACAGTAATATTGATGAAATACCTAATGTTGATGAATGTAAGGAAAATAGTTTAGTTATTTTCGATGATTGTGTTTTGGAAAATCAAGATAAAATTAAAGAATATTTTGTTAGAGGAAGACATAAAAATATTTCTTGTTTCTATCTAAATCAATGTTATTCTAGATTAGATCGGCAATTTATTAGTAATAATATAAATTTCTTATGCATTTTCAAACAATCAGGTCATTACATAGATTTATTATATAAAGATTTTATTGGAAATGATTTTGAAACAAAGCAAAAATTTAAAGAATTTTGTAATGATTGTTGGAAGCATGATTTTGGATTTTTATCTATAAATTTAAATAAAAAGAAGAGTAATGGTAAATATATGTTCAAGTTTGAACAGGTTCTTGATAAGGAAAAATAAAAATTAAAAATAGACCTTTATATGTTATAGATGTAAGAAAAAGTCCACTAAATACTTCGCAAAGTAAAAATAATATTCTTATAAATGTTGATTTTCATAATGCAACACCTGCTAATACAAATGCTTATGTTGTTGTTGTATCAGAAAAGAATTTGCAATATGATTTTGTAAATAATAATATTATAGAAATGTAAAGATTGTTCGTATAATGATTTAAAAAGATTTTATTCTATAAGGAGAAAACATTATCTATTATCTAAAGCGGGAGGGGCTACTTGGCAATGGTCTTGTTATCTGAAGGCGTGTTTATATACCTTCTAGTGAGTGCTGGCCTCTGTCTGTTAATTCTAGAACTAATAGTTATACAGGAGAATCTTTCTATTTACACGTTTTCTAATGAATTTGTTATAATAATGGAATTAAACACCGAAACATATATTTCTTAATGATGTATTTTAATATAATAATCATTCAAATAAGAATTCTATTACGTAATACTGAAATAAAAAATGAAAAGATTTGTAAGTTCTTGCCCATATTGTTCAATGCAATGTTTCATTATATATAGATTCAACTAGCAATTTCAGTTGTGGAAAAGTGAGAGATCTGAGTGAATCTTAGCAATTAGCAAGTGCGCATAACTAATGATCAAGATGAGTTTCATGAAGTGATCTCATAAGCCGGTTATTTTCCTCAAAAATACCCCAAGCTCACCTTACTTTGCGTAATAAATGCCTGGACCTATGGCTATAAACGCCTGGTTTGCCCGTCTATGGCTAAAAGCAACTCTGAAAAATACAGAGAGTTGAAAACTCCCAGAAAAACGGGAGTAAGCAAAGTAAGGTTGATGCAAAGAGAACAGTGGGAGATTGGGTGTTTTGCTCCTACATTTTTTAATTTTATATTAAATATTTTTACATTTTCGATTATTTTTGGAAAAATATTGTTTTATTATAGATTTTTAGAAATATTTACGTTGAAAAATATTAGGTTTCTTCGCTCGTTTTTTTAAGGGATTTGATGTTTTTGTTAAGTGGTCTGGTAACCCCCTTGGGAGATTTAGGTTATTTTGAAAACTGATGATTTTAGGAGATTTAGGTGTTTCGGAAACTGGTGATTTTTGGGGGATTTATATATATATTTTTAAAAAAATATTAGAAAAATCAATATTTTTATGGATTTTCAGGGATTATTTGAGAAATTAGTAAAATTAGTACGTTCGTCTTTTTTGTAACTGCGCTGGTAACCCCCTTTTCCTACTACTCAGTTAATACTAAATTTGAAAAAATTATAATAGTTACATTAGAAAATAGCGAAGATAAATAACATGTTTTTCTCACAGATCGATTTTATGAGAAATTATTTGAAAAAGATATTCAATCTTTGAATACACTTAAAATATCATTTGTTTATAATGGATTAAAAGCATTCCAGAAGATTCATACTATTGACTTTCTAGTAGAAATATTGTAAAATGTTAGCTAGTTACAAAAAGGGAACGTTTTTTTAAAAAAAATTAGCGTTTTTATATATTTATATATATATATATATATATATATATATATATATATATATATATATATATATATATTGAAAGGAAATCCATTGTGCTAACCAAAAATTGAATACAAATGTGATGAAACTTTTATTTAAAAAAAAATAGATAATTTTAAGCTAAATTGCATGTATTTTTTTTACACAAATTATAATATAATTTGTGTAAAAAAATACACAATTTAATAATATTATAATTATAATAATATTATTATAATTGGTAAAAACATTCTTTTTTTATCTATTTTGTTGAAAATTAGGATAGTGGTTCCGTTTGCATTTTTGAGGGATTTTCAGGGTGCATCATAAATTCTTTTTTCCGTCTACTGCTACACATTGAAATAACCAATTATACATTCATTAAAATGTTTTTGATCCATTTCTTAAAAAGTATCGTTTGTTTAATGTTAATTTTTGGAGCATATATTTTTATATATTTGTTAAGGTTATTGCGTTTTTTTAGGGGGGGGGTCCATCATATTACTATGTCATTATATAAATTAATTGCAAAGGGAACATTGGTAATATTAGTGGCTTGTTCATTAATAGCCAACTCCAATGACAGAGCTACAGGAGTCGTGAGCTGAGAAGCCTCAGAATTTCATAAGTAGATTCAAACTTTACATAATATTTCACACTTTGCCTCCTTGCTCCGAGCCAACACATCCTCGTAAACAATTAGAGCAGGCTGCCATGCTCTTTTTCAACAGGTTTTCAACAACACATTTCAGCTTACCGCGTCCATGTGAACGGGAAACGCTCATTTTCACGACTGAGGGGCTGCGTAAACTATGCAGATTTCCATGAGGACAGCTAAAGGGATATCAGCTAATGAGGTTATATTCACGACTGAGGGGCTGCGTAAACTATGCAGATTTCCATGAGGACAGCTAAAGGGATATCAGCTAATGAGGTTATACTCACGGCTGAGGGGCTGCGTAAACTATGAAGATTTCCATGAGGACAGCTAAAGGGATATCAGCTAATGAGGTTATATTCACGACTGAGGGGCTGCGTAAACTATGCAGATTTCCATGAGGACAGCTAAAGGGATATCAGCTAATGAGGTTATATTCACGACTGAGGGGCTGCGTAAACTATGCAGATTTCCATGAGGACAGCTAAAGGGATATCAGCTAATGATGTTATATTCACGACTGAGGGGCTGCGTAAACTAAGCAGATTTCCATGACGACAGCTGAAGGGGTATCAGCTAATGAGGTTATATTCACGACTGAGGGGCTGCGTCATCTAAGGAGATTTCCATGAGGACAGCTGAAGAGATTTCAGCTAATGAGGTTATACTCACGGCTGAGGGGCTGCGTAATCTAAGCAGATTTCCATGAGGACAGATGAAGGGACATCAGCTAATGAGGTTATTCTCACGACTCAGGGGCTGCGTAATCTTAGGAGATTTCCTTGAGGACAGCTGAAGGGACATCAGTTAATGAGGTTATACTCACGACTGAGGGGCTGCGTAATCTAAGGAGATTTCCATGACGACAGCTGAAGGGATATCAGCTAATGAGGTTATTCTCACGACTCAGGGGCTGCGTAAACTAAGCAGATTTCCATGACGACAGCTGAAGGGATATCAGCTAAAGAGGTTATACTCACGGCTGAGGGGCTGCGTAATCTAAGCAGATTTCCAAGAGGTTAGCTGAAGGGATATCAGCTAATGAGGTTATACTCACGGCTGAGGGGCTGCGTAATCTAAGCAGATATCCAAGAGGTTAGCTGAAGAGATATCAGCTAATGAGGTTATACTCACGGCTGAGGGGCTGCGTCATCTAAGCAGATTTCCAAGAGGTTAGCTGAAGAGATATCAGCTAATGAGGTTATACTCATGACTGAGGGGCGGCGTCATCTAAGCAGATTTCCATGAGAACAGCTGAAGGGATATCAGCTAATGAGTTTATACTCATGAGGTTAGACTGAGGGGGAGAGTTGATCCAGAGATTTCCGGTTACAAAAGAAAAGCGCTATCCCCTGAGCAGCGAGACTTCTCGAATTAAGTTTCTCAGGAACAACTCAACACGTTCAGGCAAACTTTAAAGTTTATTTTTTATACGAACGCTTGAGAAGTGCGTTCTCTCGCTTTAACAGAATTGGGTTTTAATTAAGTACTAAATACTACAACACTTTCGTTCGAATCGGTGGGGGGAAGGCCGCGCACTCCCTTTGACACCACATATTCTCAATTTCCAAAAAAACATTCCCAAGAGTAGATGTGGGAGGTAAATAAAATTTGTATTGGTGACGTCATTACACTAACTATTTAGATGTATCTCACACGATAAAGGCCGTTTAAAACAATATCTGGCACTTATAATTGGAATAAGATGTTTCATGACATATTCTTATTTTTAAAGTGGGATAACTTGAAGGGGGGAGGGGATGGATGGCTGAAATCTAAATCATTCCAATATCTCGGTTAATATTTAAGATAGAGAAAACATTTATATAACAACAATTTTTGTTATACAATATTTTTATACGACGTATAACAGAAATATTTCGATTTATCCAAAGTCTAACCCTCTAAGGCCCCCTACCTTGGTCCCATTTTTAGTGGTTAACGAACTTGTTCTTTACTTCTACATAAAAAGTTTAAGTATCGAGTTTGATATTTAAACTCCAAAATTCTGACCGCTAGATCGGCAAGAGGCCAACATAACGGATGAATACATAAACGAACGGAGCTCGTTTTCGTCATCTCCTAGGACCGATGGCCGTTTCTGGAAATTCTTTGAAATTCGCCTCAAGCGTAAGAGTTCAATAGCTGATTTCTCTTAAGGAAAATATTTGAATTAGTCGTAACTCGAATATTCGAAGTCCGTCAGACAGGAGCGGCGTAAACTAAACAGATTTCATGAGTACGAACTCAATAGTTGATTCCTCTTAAGGGAAATCTACCAATAATAAGTGCAATGGGTCATTAAATAAACTGAGAACAATGTAATAGGGAGAAGATCGGCATTCTCTACCAAAGCTCTATGAAAGTCTGGTAAGAAAACTTTAAGAATATAGATGCATCATTTATTTTATTGGTTTATAAGAAGTATAGATGAGGAGAGGTGTGGATGAGGAGAGTAGATGAGGAGAGGTGTGGATGACAAGAGTAGATGAGGAGAGGTGTAGATGAGAAGAGTAGATGAGGAGAGGTGTGGATGACAAGAGTAGATGAGGAGAGGTGTAGATGAGAAGAGGCGTAGATCAGAAGAGGAGTCGATGAGAAAAGTAGATGAGGAGAGGTACATATGAGAAGAGTAGATAAGGAGAGGTGTGGATGAGGAGAGTAGATAAGGAGAGGTGTAGATGAGAAGAGTAGCTGAGGAGAGGTGTAGACGAGGAGAGTAGATGAGGAGAGGTATGGATGAGGAGAGTAGATGAGGAGAGGTGTAGACGAGGAGAGTAGATAAGGAGAGGTGTAGATGAGAAGAGTAGCTGAGGAGAGGTGTAGATGAGAAGAGTAGCTGAGGAGAGGTGTAGACGAGGAGAGTAGATGAGGAGAGGTTTGGATGAGGAGAGTAGATGAGGAGAGGTGTAGATGAGAAGAGTAGCTGAGGAGAGGTGTAGATTAGGAGAGGTGTAGATGAGAAGAGTAGCTGAGGAGAGGTGTAGACGAGGAGAGTAGATGAGGAGAGGTGTAGATTAGGAGAGGTGTAGATGAGAAGAGTAGATGAGGAGAGGTGTAGATGAGGAGAGGTGTAGACGAGGAGAGTAGATGAGGAGAGATGTAGATGAGGAGAGGTGTAGATCAGAAGAGGAGTCGATGAGAAAAGTAGATGAGGAGAGGTACATATGAGAAGAGTAGATAAGGAGAGGTGTGGATGAGGAGAGTAGATAAGGAGAGGTGTAGATGAGAAGAGTAGCTGAGGAGAGGTGTAGACGAGGAGAGTAGATGAGGAGAGGTATGGATGAGGAGAGTAGATGAGGAGAGGTGTGGATGAGAAGAGGAGATGAGGAGAGGTATGGATGAGAAGAGTAGATGAGGAGAGGTGTGGATGAGAAGAGTAGATGAGGAGAGGTGTGGATGAGGAGAGTAGATGAGGAGAGGTGTGGATGAGAAGAGTAGATGAGGAGAGGTGTAGATGAGAAGAGTAGATGAGGAGAGGTGTAGATGAGAAGAGTAGATGAGGAGAGGTGTAGATGAGGAGAGTAGATGAGGAGAGGTGTAGATGAGAAGAGTAGCTGAGGAGAGGTGTAGATGAGGAGAGTAGATGAGGAGAGGCGTAGATGAGAAGAGTAGCTTTGAGGAGAGGTGTAGATGAGAAGAGTAGCTGAGGAGAGGTGTAGATGAGAAGAGTAGCTGAGGAGAGGTGTAGATGAGAAGAGTAGATGAGGAGAGGTGTAGATGAGAAGAGTAGCTGAGGAGAGGTGTGGATGACAAGAGTAGATGAGGAGAGGTGTAGATGAGAAGAGTAGCTGAGGAGAGGTGTAGATGAGGAGAGTAGATGAGGAGAGGTGTAGATGAGAAGAGTAGATGAGGAGAGGTGTAGATGAGAAGAGTAGCTGAGGAGAGGTGTAGATGAGAAGAGTAGATGAGGAGAGGTGTAGATGAGAAGAGTAGCTGAGGAGAGGTGTAGACGAGGAGAGTAGATGAGGAGAGGTGTAGATGAGGAGAGTAGATTAGGAGAGGTGTAGATGAGAAGAGTAGATGAGGCGAGGTTTTGATGAGAAGAGTAGATGAGGAGAGGTGTTGATCAGTAGAGTAGATGAGGAGTGGTGTGGATGAGGAGAGTAGATGAGGAGAGGTGTGGATGAGAAGAGGAGATGAGGAGAGGTATTGAGGAGAGGAGTAGATGAGGAGAGGTGTGGATGACAAGAGTAGATGAGGAGAGGTGTAGATGAGAAGAGTAGATGAGGAGAGGTGTGGATGACAAGAGTAGATGAGGAGAGGTGTGGATGAGGAGAGTAGATGAGGAGAGGTGTGGATGAGAAGAGGAGATGAGGCGAGGTGTAGATGAGAAGAGTAGATGAGGAGAGGTGTAGATGAGAAGAGTAGTTGAGGAGAGGTGTAGATTAGGAGAGGTGTAGATGAGAAGAGTAGATGAGGAGAGGTGTAGATGAGAAGAGTAGCTGAGGAGAGGTGTAGACGAGGAGAGTAGATGAGGAGAGGTATGGATAAGGAGAGTAGATGAGGAGAGGTGTGGATGAGAAGAGGAGATGAGGAGAGGTATGGATGAGAAGAGTAGATGAGGAGAGGTATGGATGAGAAGAGTAGATGAGGAGAGGTGTGGATGAGGAGAGTAGATGAGGAGAGGTGTGGATGAGAAGAGTAGATGAGGAGAGGTGTGGATGAGAAGAGTAGATGAGGAGAGGTGTAGATGAGAAGAGTAGCTGAGGAGAGGTGTAGATGAGAAGAGTAGATGAGGAGAGGTGTAGATGAGAAGAGTAGCTGAGGAGAGGTGTAGATGAGGAGAGTAGATGAGGAGAGGTGTAGATGAGAAGAGTAGATGAGGAGAGGGTTAGATGAGAAGAGTAGCTGAGGAGAGGTGTAGATGAGGAGAGGTGTAGATGAGAAGAGTAGATGAGGAGAGATGTAGATGAGAAGAGTAGCTGAGGAGAGGTGTAGATGAGAAGAGTAGCTGAGGAGAGGTGTGGATGACAAGAGTAGATGAGGAGAGGTGTAGATGAGAAGAGTAGCTGAGGAGAGGTGTAGATGAGAAGAGTAGCTGAGGAGAGGTGTAGATGAGAAGAGTAGCTGAGGAGAGGTGTGGATGACAAGAGTAGATGAGGAGAGGTGTAGATGAGAAGAGTAGCTGAGGAGAGGTGTAGATGAGGAGAGTAGATGAGGAGAGGTGTAGATGAGAAGAGTAGATGAGGAGAGGTGTAGATAAGAAGAGTAGCTGAGGAGAGGTGTAGATGAGAAGAGTAGATGAGGAGAGATGTAGATGAGAAGAGTAGCTGAGGAGAGGTGTAGATGAGAAGAGTAGCTGAGGAGAGGTGTAGATTAGGAGAGGTGTAGATGAGAAGAGTAGATGAGGAGAGGTGTAGATGAGAAGAGTAGCTGAGGAGAGGTGTAGACGAGGAGAGTAGATGAGGAGAGATGTAGATGAGGAGAGGTGTAGATGAGAAGAGTAGCTGAGGAGAGGTGTAGATGAGATCAGCTGATGATAAGATGAGGTTTTAGATAAGAAGAGGTGTTTATATAGAGACAAAGCTGTGGGCTTAGAAGCAAATATCTGAGAGCGGGGCTTTGGTTAGTTGAGGCTTTCTCCTATTTAAGAAATTTATATTAATGGCTTTTGCTTCCTTAATCCCAACCCTTGCCAAAGCTACTCGGAGAGGGCTTTTTCCTATATCCTTCCTTGCCCCTTTTCTTCAAATCATAAACATATTCTAATCCAGCTCTTGGAGTAGAATTATATATACATATATATAAAGGCTAAGGTACTCAGCGATGCCCGGGAAATCATTGTTGACTGACTAATGATGGTTTTTTTATATCAAGACTAAATGTGTACAATTACACTTCCCTCTACGACGTTTTGTTTTTCCGAAGTAGCCAATCCTTAAGGGTAAATTTTGGATATTAAAAGAATAGAAATTTTAGTTACGAAGAATAAATAAAAATGTGTTCCTAATCTATCCCTCTACACTTTTTGACTCACCGTTTTTGAATAATTCAAACCATTATGATGAATAGCATTTATTACAATTAAATATCATCTATAATGAACATATTTCCTTTCAAAAACCAATCCAAGCACATATAGTTTATGCATAGTTTAGCGAGTAAGATTATATTTTTTATTAGTGAATCTCACTGGAAATCGCTTCCAGTAATGCCAGACGGGAAATAAGGAAACTCAATTAACGTGTAAGGCTCCCGTCATCTTCCGTTTCCGCATGGGACTTCTCAACATTCTTCTACTTATATTATTGATGCAAAACATTATTTTATAATTTATCTACCGGATGGAATTAAATAATAGTGGCACCCTGAAAATATCATATCGAGTTTAAACGCATATTGTTTTTTGTCATAATGACATTACCATTAACGTTTAATTGTTATTATATTAAATATTTGTTTCAATAACATCAAGGTAGATTATACAAATTAAATAATGGAAATGCTCTTATTGTTTATATTTCTATTAGAAATAAATAACAAAGTTATTAGAAGGGGGTGACGAAGATTTATTACCTCACTAACCCGAATCATACTTTGAACTATCATATAAAACATAACATCATTTGTCATAATATTCCTTTATTAAAACCCCTTAAATAAGTACTAATATTATTGACTCCCGTTTAGCGTATATCCCGTGATTACTTCATTTTAAAAGTGAATGCGCACAAAAGTTACTCTAAATAACAAAGTAAACAACTTTTGCTATGTGCATGTTTGTCGAAAAACCAATAGGAAACGAAATATCACTAATGTTAATTTCAGGCCTCCCTTACAAACCCCACTTCTGCTCGTCCCTAGAAATGTTGGTATGGCCTATGATAATTAGGGCGTCAACACTAATATACATACCGCGTTTTATTTAGTTCGGTTGAGTCTTTTGAGCCCAATAAAATTAATGACTCCCGCTATAGTTTTTAGCTTATAACTCATTTATACTTAGGTATACGACAAAAGTGTATATAACAAAAGTTACTCCAAATAACACAATAAACAACTTTTGTTATGTTTATATTTGCGGAAAAACCAATAGGAAACGAAATATCGCTATTTTTAATTTCAGGCTTCCCTTATAGCCCCCACTCCTGCCCGTCCCTAGAAATGTTGGTATGGCTTATTATAATAAAGGCCACATTGTTAATACACATACCGAGTTTTATTTAGTTCGGTTGAGTCTTTTTTGGCAAATAATATTGTTCACTTCCGCTATAATTTTTAGCGTATAACACATTTAAACTTCGGTATACGACAAAAGTGTATAAAACAAAAGTTACTCTAAATAACAAAATAAACAACTTTTGTTATGTGCATATTTGCCGAAAAACTAATATAAAACGAAATATCGCTATTTTTAATTTCAGCTCTCCCTTATAACCCCCACTCCTGTTTGTCTCAGAGAATATTAACATAGCCTAAAGTCTAAGTTGGGTTAGTAGTAATATACATACCAAGTTTCATAAAATTCGGCTCAGCCGTTTATGCGTGAAAAGGTAACAAACAAACAAATAAACAAACAAACAGACACCAAAGAAACAAAATGCAGTTATGGTGTCTATGACATGTGAAACGAAAAGTTATCGTGAAATTTCGCGAAAAAAATCTATGTACAGACAGAGGTTACAATTTTATATATATATATATATATATTTATTTATATATACTAGCTCAGATGCCCGGCTTCGCTCGGGCATTCCATTGAGGCTGAATGGTGATGGTATATTTTTGGCAAAGCTTTACTTTGCACAACATTTTGACATTTACCCATTCCAGTGTTTAGAGTTAATACCCGTTGTTGGCATTTGTTAATAATAAAATTAATTTTTTATGTATGTCTTCACTGTCCTCCAAATTGTCATATTTCCCGTCTACTGTGCATTATGCATAGATTTCAGTTATTAAGGACAAAATATTAACAAAGATTTGAATTAATTTTTCCAGGTGAGGTACCTCATAGTTCAAATTGGAATGAATTGTTGAGCATATCAATATTTCTAAGCAAATTACTTCCTCCACACATTGTTCCTGGAGAAATGTATAAAAAAAAAAAAGTATATCTAAATAACAAAGTAAACTACTTTTGTTATGTGCATGTTTGTCGAAAAACATATAGACAATGAAATATCGCAAATTTTTAGTTCAGGCCTCCCTTATAACCCCCACTCCCGTTGTAACCTAAAAATTTTAATATAGCTTATAATCATGGAAGAATTAATGCTAATTGACATACCGAGTTTTTTTTAGTTCGGTTTAATCGTAAGCGTCAAATGAAATAGTCGACTCCCGCTTTAGTTTATAACTTTTGTTATGTTTATATTTGCCGAAAAACCAATAGGAAACGAAATACCGCTGTTTTTAATTTCTGGCTTCCCCTACAACCCCCACTCCAGCCCGTCCCTAGAAATGATGGTATGGCTTGTTATAATAACGAAGGCGTTAGTCCTAATACACGTACCGAGTTTTATTTAGTTCGGCTGATTCTTTTGTGCCAAATAAAATTGTTGACTCCCACTATAATTTTTATCGTATAACTCATTTATACTTCGGTATACGACGAAAGTGTATATAACAAAAGTTACATTAAATAATAAAATAAGTAACTTTTGTTATGTGCATATTTGCCGAAAAACCAATAGGAAACGAAATATCGTTATTTTTAATTTCAGGCCTCCCTTATAATCCCCACTCCTGTTCGTCTCAGAGAATATTAGTATAGCCTAAAGTCTAAGTTGGGCGAGTAGTAACATACATACCAAGTTTCATAAAATTCGGTTCAGCCGTTTATGCGTGAAAAGGTAACAAACAAACAAACATACACGAAAGAAACCAAATGCAGTTATGGTGTTTATGACATGTGAAACGAATAGTTATCGTGAAATTTCGCGAAAAAAATCAATGTACAGACAGAGGTTACAATTTTATATATATACTAGCTCAGATGCCCGGCTTCGCCCGGGAATTCATTTGAGGCTGGTTGGTGATGGTATTTTTTTGGCAAGGCCTTACTTAGCACAATATTTTGACTTTTACCCGTCCCAGTTTAGGGCTCATGCCCGTCGTTTCTGTGGATTTGTTAATAAAAAAAATTTGTAAATTCAGGCCTCCCTTATAACCCCCACTCCTGCCCGTTCCTAGAAATGTTAGTATGGCTTATTATAAGGATGGCGTTAGTGCTAATACACAGTCTTTTGTGCCAAATAAAATTGTTGACTCCCGCTATAATTTTTAGTGTATAACGCATTTCTACTTCGGTATACGACGATATTGTAAATAACAAAAGTTTCTCTAAATAACAAAATAAACAACTTTTTTTATGTACATAATTGCCGAAACCCCAATAGGGAAAGAAATATTACTATTATTAATTTCAGGCCTTCCTTATAACCCCCACTCCTGCCCGTCCCTAGAAATGTTAGTATGGCTTATTATAAGGGAATCGTTAGTATTAATTCACATAGCGATTTTGGTTTAGTTCGGTTGAGTCTTTTGTGCCAAATAAAATTGTGGACTCCCGCTATAGTTTTTAGCATATAACTCATTTATACTTCCGTATACGGCAAAAGTGCATATATCAAAAGTTACTCTAAATAACAAAATAAACAACTTTTGTTATGTGCATATTTGCTGAAAAAGCAATAGGAAACTAAATATCGCTATTTTTAATTTCTGGCCTCCCTTATAACCCCCACTCCTGCCCGTCCCTAGAAATGTTAGTATGGCTTATTATAAGGACATCGTTAGTATTAATTCAAATAGCGAGTTTGGATGAGTCTTTTGTGCCAAATAAAATTGTGGACTCCCGCTATAGTTTTTAGCGTATAACTCATTTATACTTCCGTGTACGGCAAAAGTACATATAACAAAAGTTACTCTAAATAACAAAATAAACAACTTTTGTTATGTGCATATTTGCTGAAAAAGCAATAGGAAACTAAATATCGCTATTTTTAATTTCTGGCCTCCCTTATAACCCCCACTCCTGCCCGTCCCTAGAAATGTTAGTATGGCTTATTAGAAGGACATCGTTAGTATTAATTCAAATAGCGAGTTTGGATGAGTCTTTTGTGCCAAATAAAATTGTGGACTCCCGCTATAGTTTTTAGCGTATAACTCATTTATACTTCCGTGTACGGCAAAAGTACATATAACAAAAGTTACTCTAAACTACAAAATAAATAACTTTTGTTATGTGCATATTTGCTGAAAAATCAATAGGAAACGAAATATCGCTATTTTTAATTTCAGGCCTCCCTTATAACCCCCACTCCTGTTCGTCTTAGAGAATATTAATATAGCCTAAGTCTAAGTTGGGCTAGTAGTAATATACATACCAAGTTTCATAAAATTCGGTTCAGCCGTTTATGCGTGAAAAGTTAACAAACAAACAAACAAATAAATAAACAAACAAACAACCACTCCAAAGAAACAAAATGCAGTTATGGTGTCTATGACATGTGAAACGAAAAGTTATCGTGAAATTTCGCGAAAAAAATCGATGTACAGACAGTAACCTCTGTCTGTACATCGATTTTATATATATATATATAATTTTATATATATATATATACTAGCTCAGATACCCGGCTTCGCTCGGGCATTCCATTGAGGCTGAATGGTGATAGTATTTTTTTGGAAAGGCTTTACTATACACAATGTTTTGACATTTACCCGTCCTAGTGTTTAGAGTAAATACCCTCCGTTTCTTTGGATTTGTTAATAATACAATTATTTTTTTATTATGTAAGACTTCACTGTCCTCCCGTCATATTTCCCGCTTCCTGTGCATTATGCAAAGATTTGAATTAGTAGTTTTTAACGTATAACTCATTTATACTGAGGTATTCGACGAAAGTGTATATAACAAAAGTTACGCCAAATAACAAAATAACAACTTTTGTTATGGGCGTAGTTGCCGAAACCCCAATAGGAAACGAAATATCACTACTTTTAATTTCAGGTCTTACTTATAACCCCCACTCCTGCCCCTCCCTAGAAATCTTAGTATGGCTTGTTAGGAAACAAACAAATAAACAAACAAACACACAAACAAACAGACACGAAAGAAACAAAATGCAGTTATGGTGTTTTTGACATGTGAAACGAAAAGTTATCGTGAAATTTCGCGAAAAAAATCGATATATATATTTATATTTATATTTATATATATATATATATATATATATAATTGTAACCTCTGTCTGTACATTCATTTTTTTCGCGAAATTTCACGATAACTTTTCGTTTCACATGTCATAAACACCATAACTGCATTTCGTTTCTTTCGTGTCTGTTTGTTTGTTACCTTTTCACGCATAAACGACTGAACCGAATTTTATGAAACTCGGTATGTATATTACTACTAGCCCAACTTAGACTTTAGGCTATATTAATATTCTCTAAGACAAACAAGAGTGGGGGTTATAAGGGGGGCCTGAAATTAAAAATAGCGATATTTCGTTTCCTATGGGTTTTTCGGTAGATATGAACACAACAAAAGTTACAGAAACCTTTGTTATTTACAGAAACCTTTGTTATATGCACTTTTGCCGTATACGGAAGCATAAATGAGTTATACGCTATAAGCTATAGCGGGAGTCCACAATTTTATTTGGCACTAAAGACTCAACCGAATTAAACCAAACTCGGTATGTGAATTAGTACTAACGCCTGCATTATAATAAGCTATACTAGCATTTCTAGGGACGGGCAGGAGTGGGGGTTATAAGGGAGGCCTGAAATTAATAATAATGATTTCCTATTGGGGTTTCGGCAAATATGCACATAACAAAAGTTGTTTATTTTGTTATTTAGAGAAATTTGCTCAACACTTCTTTTCAATATGAACTACCAGGTACCTCACCTGAAAAAATTAATTCAAATGTATGTCAATATTTTCTCCTTAATAATTCAAATCTATGCATAATGTACAGGAGACGGGAAATATGACAATATGCAGGACAGTGAAGTCTTACATGAAATATTAATTTTATTATTAACAAATGCCAACAACGGGTATTAACTCTAAACACTGGCGCGGATAAATGTCAAAATATTTTGCAAAGTAAAGCCTTGCCAAAAATATACCATCACCATCCAGCCTCAAATGAATTCCCGAGCGAAGCCGGGTATCTGAGCTTGTATATATATATATACTTGCTAAGGTACCCGGCTTCGCTCGGGAAATCATTTGAGGTTGAATGATGATAGTATTTTTTTTTTTTTTGAGCAAGGCTTCAATGTTTACTACACTTCCCGTCTGGGCGCATTGTTTTCCTGTGAGGGTCAGGCATGCGACTTACAGGAAAAAAAAATTGTAATTCAAGAATAAATGAAAATAAGCCCCTGTAAAGGGGGGTTAGATTAAAGTGATATGACAAATAGTGCCAGTCCTATGTTCGAAACGGCAAGCAATTATAAATGGGACTATCTAGCAATTAATGACTAATAATTAGAATCTGTAAATATAGTTTTAAATCTGAAAGTGATCAGCTCAGTCTCCCTGTTCCCGATATGTCCCACCTTTACAAAATGGTGTCAGGTGTGGGGTTAGCGAGCTCTGTATAACGCGGGGTTATAGAAGTAATATAAGGTGCGGAGAAGGAGAGGGAGTCGGGAGTCTAGCGGTAGCTTATTTCTGGCTGCCGTTCTTATCTAGGCGTGTCGGCTTATCAAGCGGCGGGGTTCGCGGGACCTTATCGCCTACTGTTTCGTTGTTACTTTTATTAATTAGTAATAAATTCACGGTGTCTCTTTATAGGCGTAATATAGGCGTGTGGGTACTCCTTGGAAAGCGCCATTATGTCGGTTTCAGAGGAAATGATCGCGGCCCTGCAGAGCCAATTACAGGAAGCTCTGAAGGTGAACCATGAATTCAAGGAAGAACTGGTAAAAACACGGGAAGCCTCTCGTGCATCGGGGATTTCTTCGCCGCGAAAAGATATGTCCCTACAGGGTATGATTTCCCTATGGTCGGGCGATGAATCATCGGTCCCAATCACTGATTTCCTTATCGGCATAGAATTAGTAGCGGAATGTGGCTATTGGGAGGACAAGGATAAGGCTCTAGTAGCCAGAATGCGGTTAAAGGGTCCAGCGGCGGCTTTCATGGCAAGTCGAACCGACATACAGGGGCCGGGAGTGAGTTATGGAGAAATAAAGGAAGCCCTTTTAGAGCGGTTCATGGAAACTGGTCGACCTGAACGGCTCCTGTTGCAATTAGGCCATCTGAAACAAGATCGGGGGGGGGGGGGGGGGGCCGGTCCGTGCCTTTGCCGATAGATGTCGGAAGTTGGGGGAGAGAGCGTTCTCGGGCAGCGGGACTGCTGAGGAAAGGAAGGGAGCGAGGGTACTGCTCGACCAAATGGTGTTGGCTTCATTCTTGTCTGGATTGAGGGACGAGATTGGGAAACACACTAGACTTAGTTTTCCCACGTGTCTGAAAGAGGCCGTCGACCGTGCCGTAGCCCTTGAAGAGGAACTGGGTAGGAATACGGAACAACAGGTATATGCCACCGAACAGGAACAGGAACCGGAAGGTCCTGATGGTCCGTTTCCTCGTAGCCAGCGGGAAGAGGTAAGGATAGCGGCTACAGCCAGGGCTCCGTGGCTTGTTATCGGTGTGGTGATACAACTCACTTCGCCCGGGGCTGCAGAGTGGAATTACGGGCCGGGAAGAACAATTTTAACCCCCCTAAGGTGCGTTGCTATAAGTGTAATGGCAGTGGACATTTAGCTAGGGACTGCACTCGAGGGCTCGGAAGGTTGGCGTCGGCATTACCTACTCCTCGTAGGGCCGAGAGTCACCCAAATGGGAACGGCCTCGGGAGGCCCCTAGCCCAAGGCCAGCAGTAGAAGTGGGGGCAAAGCGAATGCACGACCTAAGAGGAGACTCGAGTATCCCGCGGCTCATGATCCCAGTTCGGGTTAATGGTCAGAAGCTAGACTTGATGGTGGATACGGGTGCCGACATCACGGTCCTCAACCAGCCGGCACGAGGTGCCACAGTCGAACCCATCGCCGTTAAACTCCGGGGGGTCACCGATCACGTATTACCTCTGCAGGGAGAGCAGGTGGTACAGATCGAGATACAGGGGATTACAATCCAGCATCGAGTTGCCATAGCTCAAGTCATCTCCCAGGGCGGGGGAATCCTAGGACGGGACATTCTAGGCCAGTTGGGGGCTACTCTGAGTATTAAGCGAAGTCGGTATAGTTTAGGAGCGTCTGCACAGGTCTCCGGATTAGAGTCTCGGAGGGAGGATGACTTGGCCGAAAGGAGCCAGCGGTGGATTGAGCAGGTCGTGCGTGTGACCAAGGCGTTGGAAGAACGATACTCCCCGACAGTCTGCTCACCGCAGAAGGCGAGTGACGAAGAGATCGCGGACACGGTAGCTAGTCCTAGCGTTAAAAATGGGTGTAATGACCTGGGGAAGACGGGAAGATCCGGAAAGAGGAAAAAGAGACGAAAGTTCCGAAGGGGAGAGTTACCCTTGGAGACCGGTGCTCCAACGCGGGATGACCCGACAGTTAAACCTACTGATTATGGGGATCGGAGAATTTAGAGGGACGCTGAGCAATTCGCAAAAATTCGCCCGAATGGGCACCCTTCGGAAAAGTGAAGCGGGAAAATCAAGCGAAATCTATCCCCAACAAATTGATACGTGAGAAATTGCAGCAACTGACCGCCGATGAGCGTCAGGCTCTGCTGTCCCTTCTGGAAAGCTTCGGGGACGTCTTTGAGGAACCCGGGGCGGAGGGGTGTTCCCTACCGGTACAGCACCGAATCAATACTGGAAATGCAAAACCCGTGGTGAAGAGACCTTACAGGGTTCCGTATTCAGAGAAGCCGGTCATTGCCGAGCATCTGGAGGAGATTCTCGCAAAGGGAGTGATAGCGCCATCCACAAGCCCTTGGCAGGCTCCGGTGGTTCTAGTGAAGAAGAAGTCCGACAACGGATAAGTTCGTTATCGGTTTTGTTATGGCTTTAGGGGACTTAACGCAATCACGCGTGTGGACACGTACCCGTTACCATTAATACAAGAAACGCTGGAACAACTCGGGCAATGTCAGTATTTTAGCAAACTCGATTTATCAAGTGGTTATCACCAAATATCCATAGCCCCCGAGGATCAGGAGAAAACGGCCTTCACCACGGAGGGTGGACATTTCGAGTACAAAATAATGGCGTTTGGTTTGGCCGGTGCACCGGCCACGTTCCAAAGAATGATGGAACAGCTCTTGGGAAAATTGAAGGGAGCCGGGTGTTTCGTATATCTCGACGACGTGGTGCTCTATAGCTCCACTCTAGAAGAACATTTGCAGCGTCTCGAGGAGCTGCTTACGCTGTTTCGAGGGGCTAATCTGAAGGTCAATCTACGAAAATGCACTTTCGCTGCCAGTGAGGTCACCTATTTGGGGCATATCGTGTCTGCAGAAGGCGTTCAGCCCGACCCTCGGAAGGTATCGGCCGTTCGAGGGTTCCCTCAACCGCGGAGCGTGAGCGATGTGCATAGTTTCTTAGGGCTGGCTAGCTATTATAGGCGGCTCATTCCCGACTTTGCCCAGAGAGCGAAGCCTCTCACGGAATTGACTAAGACTGGGGTAGCATTCGTGTGGGAAAATACACAACAGGAAGCGTTTGAAAACAGCCCTTACCTCCGATCTGGTGCTAGCGTACCCAGATTTTACAGTACCGTTTGTTCTATCAACAGATGCTTCAGGGGTAGCCCTGGGTGCCGTATTGTCGCAGATCCAAGGGGGCTCAGAGAGACCAGTGTGTTTTGCCAGTAGACAGCTGAAGGGACCCGAGCATAACTATTCGGCTACGGAAAGAGAGTTATTAGCGGTGGTCTGGGCGACTAAGCTGTTCCGGTGTTATTTACTTGGGCGACGCTTCAAACTTATCACGGACCATTCGGCCCTACGCTGGCTCTTGAGCCTGCGTGACCCGTCCTCGAGGTTGACAAGGTGGGCACTGCGTTTGGAGGAGTTCGATTATGAGGTGGAGCATAAGCCGGGTGCCAAACACACGAACGCGGACGCTCTCAGTCGTGCGGTAGCCGAGATGCATAGTCACCATCCTCTCTCACGTGGGGATATACGTCAGGCTCAGTCAAAAGACGTGTGGTGCCAGGAAATGATTCGGAGATCCAATCATGGAAAAGGGGAGGTAAAAGGAGACGTCAGAGGGCTTTGGTATCTTTTGGAGGGGGCGGAAGGTAATGATTGGCGGCTTCTAGTCCCCGAGCCTCTTCGTCAGACATTCATTGAGTATTACCATTCGAAACCTTGGGCGGGGCATCCGGGGGTCGGCCGCACCTTAGCGACCTTAAAAGGGTCCTTCTTCTGGCCTAACCTCGAACAAGACGTTAAAGAGTTTGTTGGTAGATGTCACCGATGTGCTCAACGTAAGAGCCCCCCCGCACTAAAGGTCCCGCTGGAAGAACCCTATCTTGCGACGGGCCCATTCGAGCAGGTGTCCTTAGATATTTTCGGCCCACTACCAAGGTCCAGACGGGGGTATAGGTATTTACTGACCTTCATTGATAACTTTACCAGCTATTCAGAAGCCATCCCGTTGCAAGAGCAGACCGCGCAAGAGACGGCGGTCGCTTTTGGGGAAAACATTATCACTAAACACGGGGTCCCAAGGCGGCTTCTCACCGATCTAGGGAGAAATTTTGTTGCCCGGTTCAAGGATACCTGCCGGGCTTTAGGGATTAAGAAACTGCAGACCACTGCTTACCACCCGGAGTGCAACGGTATGGTAGAACGGCTGCACCGTACGCTAACTGATTCCATCGCCCACTTTGTGCGGAGAGACGGTAGGGATTGGAATCGTTGGGTTCCCTACGCACTCATGGCGTATCGTGCCATACCCCATTCATCCACCGGGTTCTCCCCTAATCGACTACTTTTTGGACGGGAGCTGGTAACCCCGTTTGAATGTTGGTTGGGACCTACCCAGGTGGGCGATTCTGAACCGAGGGACCATATAGAACAGCTGCGAGCTCGACTTACTGAGGCGTATAGAGATGCCTTGCAGAGGTCAGAGCGGGCATACAACAGCCGGGCGGCCTTTATCAGAAACCGGCGAAGGGATCGGAAATTCGCGGTGGGGGACTAGGTGTACTTACATGTACCAGCAGTGAAACCTGGCCATTGTCCTAAGTTCCATCGTCCCTGGACTGGCCCTCATCGAGTCACCAGGGTGATGTCGAGGGTAAACTATCAGATAGGACTGTGTACGGGAGGATTGACTATTGTTCACATCAACTTAAGGGCGCAGCGCTTAAGGAGGAGGGTATTCGTGCCGAAGAGGATCGGAGGCAGACAGAGTTCAGGGACAAAAACAAGGTCGTCCCGACAAGAGAGTTGGATGAGGATCCGGAGGATGATTCGGGCGAATGGACCTGGGCGATACAGCCGGGAATGGCTTACAACCTAAATGAGGGCGATGGTTACCTGGTGGGCAATCCGTCTCCGGGGGACCGAAACCGATCTGCTAGCCTTAAGTCGGGGGGAGGCGAGGAGCCCGAAGGAAGTGATACCCTAGTCGGGGAACAACTGCAAGAAGGGCAGGAGGAAATCGAGGGAGAAGGGAGTATGCCGTCTGCACGGAGGCTCCCTTGGACGAGGCTAGGGTCTGGGAAGAAACGCCCGGAAGCCGTTCCCCCCAGCCTCTAAGGCGAGCTAGAGAGGCTGTCCAGGAGACTCGGCTCCGCGAGAGGGCTCGGAATTTGGACGATAGGCGTGACCTCGACCAAGACCCGGGTACCGATAGCTCTTCGGGAGGGTCACCCGTAGGGGACCCAAAGGATGTCACATGGGAACCAGGAGTGGGGATTCCCTCTTCGACGCCACGTTTAGGACGCCCCCGGTCCCCCTATCAGCTTCGGAGGAGAGCTAACCGTCAGAATGATGGGTCCTAATTCTGTTACAGGTCACAGACAGTGGGTAGTGGCGCTATTCCTAGTAGTGATGACCACCGGCAAGACAAGCTCTAGTTTTGTTTTCGAGAAGATGGGGACCGCCGTGATCACCGGGGACTCCTGGCGGATCGTAATTGATGTCAATGTGACCCGCATAGAAGAAAACTTATATGGATTACTGTCCGCCGTAGGGAGCCAAGCCGAATTGGCAGAGACCATCGGGGAGGTGCAAGGCCTTGACTTCCTAGTTCCGGAACTAGAACGGTTGCATTCGATGGCTGAAGATGCCCGGGAATCCGTGGCCACGCTCTGCTCCCTCCTCCCCGAGTACAAAGGGAAACGAGGTCTCTTTAACGGAGGGGGGGGGGCAATTATTAAGTATATTTTCGGGAACCCCGACGCCGAAGACCATAGGGAGCTTGTAGACGCCATTACGCTGATGTCTTCGAACCAGGAAGACTCCATCCACTTGGTACAGGAACAGCTTACCCTGACGAGGCTGGCGGTAAAGAGGATGGAAGAGGCAGGAGGGCGTGTGGTTCACCTAGCCTCAACCGTCAAGAGGGGTTTTGCGGAGGTTGGGGTTAGGCTGGCGGAGCTCGGGAACAATGTCACCCACCTGAGGACCCAATTATCCTTGTTCCAAACCTTCTCCTCTACCCTACGGCGGCTGGGCTTAAGTTTGACTGAATTTCTTTTGAGATTACAAAAGGTACAAGAGGGGGTAGAGGGACTCATAGACGGGAGATTTGGCAGAGAATTAGTCACCCCACAAGAGTTATTGGTTATCTGGTTGGTGCCCTACTTGCCGGACTGGCCCTTTTGACACTGGGAGGACGGCTACACAGCCAAGTTTATTACGCTTCAGCGTCCGTCCAGGTAGCCGCTACGAAGGACGGGATATAGTTGGCTTGGTAGACCTCCCCTTAACTTCGCAAGTGCAACAAAGGGAGCTGTTCGAGGTGGTGCCGCGACTTGTTCGAGAGCTACAGACTGGAAAGATAGTGGTTGCGAGGCCGGAAGGGAAATACTTGATGGTCAACAATAAGGAGAGGACCTACGCGCTTCTTCAAGAAAGAGACTTCAGCCGGTGCAGAAGGAGCCAAATCTGGATATGCCCGGCGGATGTACCTATATACCATGCAGCGGTACCATCATGCGTTTTCGCCAACTACGAAAACAACACCGATGCGGCTAGGGCTGTCTGTACGTGGGACGTGGCCATACACGGAGCCTCGTCTGTCTGGATTTGGGACGAGGCCAAACGAGTTTGGCATTATTCGCTCGACCAGGAGACCCGCCTTCACGTAAAATATAGGGATGACGGGGGTTTGAGGGCCACGGAAGAAATAGTGAGTGGAGAGGGGCGGCTGGCAGTACCAGCGGGATGCACAGCATGGACCCCGGAGTACCGGCTAGTACCGACTGATGTCCGAGGGAAATCCAAGAACCCGATGAACTGGGTTTGGCTCAACATCAGCCCCGTAGGGCCTGTCGCCTTGCAAGTAAATAATAGTCCCACTGGACTACACGTCTTACAAGAGTTGGAAGAGGACCTGCCCACCGGCCAAGTGGCAGATAAAGATGTCTGGATCGCCTGGGAGAGCCTGCGCCGAGCGGTCAGGAAAAACAAGCAGCGGACCATTCTGGTGTGGAACTTAGGTACAGGAAGCACGATCTTCGCATGCCTTGTACTGGCTGTCGGCTGTTGGTTGGCGATGAGGAAAGCCAGGAAGGATCGGTCTCCAAGGGAGCCAGTAACCCAACCATTGCCGGAAGGTAGCCGAGTCTACCACCCGAGCGACGTTGCCGTGACAGTGTAGTGTTGTGCGGAAGAATGTGGTGATGGTGGTAAGAGTATTGTATACAGGGGTGATACAATACTCTAGTGAAGTGGGGAGTGGTGTAAAGGGGGGTTAGATTAAAGTGATATGGCAAATAGTGGCAGTCCTATGTGCGAATAGGCAAGCCTGACCACTCTCGGCCAAGAGTGGACTTGGAAGCCGGGCCGGGAGAGGGGGAAGCGTGTGTAGGCAGAGTGAGCCTAGGACTGGTGTGGTACAGTGCGTTAAGCCCTCGCACGATGTATATAACGTATAGATGAGAAATTTTAATTTTGAAGAATAAATAAAAATGTGTTCCTGATCTATCTCTCTCCACTTTTTAACTCACCTTTTTGAATACTTCAAACCATAATCGTGGATAGCATTTATTAAAATTAAATATCCTCTATAATGAAACTTATTTCCTGTCAAAAACCAATCCGAGCTCGTATAGTTTAAGCATAGTTTTGTAATTAGATTATATTCGTAATAGTAGAGCGCAGTGGAAATCATTTCACAGGAAATGAGTTAACTCAATTACTGTTTAGGCTCCGGTCTCCTTCCGCTCCAGCTTTTCCATAGTTTTCCTTAAAATATTGATTCGAAGTATTATTTTAATAATTTATCTACCTGATGGAATTACATAATAGTATTACCCTAAAAATAATTTCATTTATATTAAAAATATAGGTGAGGGGAAGAGAACGTAGCCCTCCCTGCAAAATAAGTAGTACTTTAAATCATATCAAATTTAAATGGATATTGTCTTTTTTCATAATAACATTACCATTAACGTCTAATTGTTATGATGGTATATATTTGTTTCAATAACATCAAGATATTGGAAATAAGATAATATAATAGCAGAACCAAAGAGTATGATCCCATAACTTCCGCTATCACTCTGTGCCAATCCAGCATGACTTTGTTTAAATAATACATTAGACAAATTAAATAACGGAAATGCTCTTATAGTTTACATTTCTATTGGAAAGAAACAGCAATGTTATTTTCTTGGAGAAATAAATAAATGAGAAGGGGACGACGTAGATATATAACCTCACTAATCCGAATCATATATAGAGTTATCATATGTGACTAAAACATAAAATCTTTTGTCATAATATTCATTCATTAAAAACACTTAAAAAAGCACTAATAAAATTAATGACTCCCGCTGTAGTTTTAGCGTATATCCCGTGTTTACTTCATTTTACGAACATAGTGAATGCAACAAAAGTTACACTAAATAATAAAATAAACAACTTTTATGTGCATGTTTGCCGAAAATCTAATAGGAAACGAAATATCATAATTTTTCATTTCAGGCCTCCCTCATAACCGCCACTCCCGTCCGGACGTAAAAATTTTAATATAGCTTATAATTATGGAATAATTAATGCTAATTCACATACCGAGTCTTGTTAATTTCGGTTCAATCGTTAGTGCACAACAAAATTGTTGGCTCCCGCTTTAGTATTTAGTTTAAATCTCATTTATAGTTTGTTATACGACAAAAGTCAATATAACAAATCTTACATTAAATAACAAAATAACCAACTTTTGTCATGTTTATATTTGCAGAAAAACCAGTAGAAAACGAAATACTGCTATTTTTAATTTAAGGCCTCCCTTACAACCCCCACTCCTGCCCGTCCCTAGAATTGTTGGTATAGCTTATGATAATTAAGGCGTCAGTGCTAATACACATACCGAGATTTACTTAGTTCGGTTGAGTCTTTTGTGCCAAATAATATTGTTGACTCCCGCTATAGTCATTAGCGCATAACTCATTTAAACTTCGGAATACGATGAAAGTGTTCACGACAAAAGTTACTATAAATAACAAAATATTATGTGCATATTTGCCAAAAAACCAATAGAAAACGAAATATCGCGATTTTTAATTTCAGGCCTCCCTTATAACCCCCACTCTTGTTTGTCTCAGAGAAAATTAATATAGCCTAAAGTCTAAGTTGGGTTAGTAGTAATATACATACCAAGTTTCATAAAATTCGGTTCAGCCGTTTATGCGTGAAAAGGTAATAAACAAACAAACAAACAAATTAACAAACACACACCAAAGAAATTAAATGCAGTTATGGTGTCTATGACATGTGAAACGAAAAGTTATCGTGAAATTTCGTGAAAAAAATCAATGTACAGACGGAGGTTTCAATTTTATATATATACTAGCTAAGGTACCCGGCGATGCCCGGGAAATCATTGTTGACTGACTAATTAATGATGGTATTCTTATAACACGACTTCACTCCACGACGTAATGTTTTTCCGAAATAACCAAACCTATAGGTAAATTTTGGGTATTTATAAAATAGAAATTTTAATTATGAAGAATAAATAAAAATGTGTTCCTAATCTATCCCTCTACACTTTTTGACTCACCGTTTTAAAATAATTCAAACCATTATCATGAATAGCATTTATTATAATTAATAATCATCTATAATGAACATATTTCCTTTCAAATCTGAGCACATATATTTTAAGCATAGTTTAGCACGTAAGTTTATATTCGTAACAGTAGATCTCAGTGGAAATCACTTCCCGTAGTACCAGCATTTTACAGGAAATAATTTTTTTATTTATTTATACAGGAGCACCCGCATGTTGGCGATTCTGTCGATCTGGCTAAGCACAGGAAATAAGTAAACTCAATTAAGTTAATTCAGGAAATAAGTAAGCTCAATTAGCTTTATTAGCCTGGAGTCTATTTCCGCTCTCGCATTAGAGTTATCAACATTCATCTCCTTAAATTATTGGTTCAAAATATTATTGTAATAATTTATCTACCTGATGGAATTAAATAATAGTGTTACCCTAAAAATAATTTCATTTATATTCAAAAAGCTAGTCGAGGGGAAGAGATCGTAGCCATCCCTGCAACCTAAATAATACTTTAAACAATGATATTGAGTTTAAACGCATATTGTCTTTTGTCATAATGACATTACCAATAACGTTTAATTGTTATGATAGTATACATTTGTTTCAATAACATGAAGATATCGGAAATAAGATAATATATTACCAAAATCTAAGAGTTTGATTCCCTACTACTTCGGCTATCACTCCTTGATATTGATATTGGTGTTGAGTAAAGTATATCATACATTACCGAAGCAGAGTTAATAAATACCAGAAATAACTGGGCGCACCTCCCCAGCGTTAGCCCTTTAAAATTATTTATTTTTGGCCATTAAAAAAATTCACATTCCTGAGAATAACACTACATTGCTATAAGCATCAATTAACATGTAAACATAAACCAATATGAGGTCGGCGGGGAAGCGGCAGAACAGATAGTACAAAGGAAGTAGCTTGACACCTCCCTATGCTCAGTGCTGCCAACTCATTTAGGATATTAATCCTGTAATACCTTAAATTATATGAAAAAATCAGATTACATTTTCTTCACAATACTAATACTGTATGTTCAAATATTTTTCAGGTTCTAATTAAATAAAGTATTAAATACACATAGGGAAAAACGGCATTTCTCATGAATAATGTTTGGGTGAAGAGAAGGGAGGGGGGCAGTATACTATAATGGTGCAAGCTGTTACTGACGTTAAAAAATAACATAGATTTGAATTATCAAGGATAAAATATTAACATAGATTTGAAATCATTTATCCAGGTGAGGTACTTACCTGGTTGTTCGAATTGGAAAGAATTGTTGAGCATATCAATATTTCTACGCAAATTACTTCTCTTTACACTGTTATACAAAAAAATGTATAAAACAAAAGTTACTCTAAATACCAAAATAGACAGCTATTGTTATGTGCACGTTTGACGAAAAACAAATAGACAATGAAATATCACGAATTTTTATTTCAGGCCTCCCTTATAACCCCCACTCCTGTTTGTCTTAGAGAATATTAATATAGCCTAAAGCCTAAGTTGGGCTAGTAGTAATATACATACCAAGTTTCATAAAATTCGGTTCAGCCGTTTATGCGTGAAAAGGTAACAAACAAATAAACAAACAAACAAACAGACACGAAAGAAACAAAATGCCGTTATGGTGTCTATGACATGTGAAACGAAAAGTTATCGTGAAATTTCGCGAAAAAAATCAATGTACAGACAGAGGTTACAATTTTAAATATATATATATATATATAGGGTTGGCAAATAAGTACTTTAGGTTTTTGTATTCATTTTTTGTTTACATTTTTTGTTGTTTGTCACATTTATCTGATGCAATTAATCCCAACAGAGGATTGTTTATCCTATTTGTAATATGTAAACAGTTATGTCTGTCGACACTTGTTAAGATTAGGTCAGCATTGCGTTTGTGATCCAGCTGAGAAGATGGATGGCCAAAAAAGGAAAGGGATCTGCAGAGGCTCATAAAAAAATATGCGGGGTCTATGGGGATAAAGCCTTAACAGAGCGCACGTGCCAAAATTGGTTTGTCAAGTTTAGGGCAGGGAATTTTGACATAAACGACGGACCACGACCTGGTCGTCCACAAGAAATTGAAAGCATAGATGTTAAGGCTATAGTCGATCAAAATCCTTCCCAATCAGTGCGAGACATTGCTGAGGCACTAGACATATCACATACAAGCGTAGAAAATCATTTGCGGAAGCTCGGCTACGTTTCTAGGCTGGATGTTTGGGTCCCCCACTCTCTGACCGAAGCCAACTTGGCGAAACGCATTTCCATTTGCAATTCCCTTCGAAAACGATCCATTTCTTAAAAGACTTGTTGACAGGGGATGAAAAGTGGATTGTCTACGATAATGTGGTGCGAAAAAAAAATCTTGGAGACCTAGCAACGAACTACCTGGAACCACATCTAAAGCGGGATTGCACCCAAAGAAGATAATGCTTTCTGTATGGTGGGATTTCAAGGGTTTGATTTTTTATGACCTGCTGCCACAAGGTAAATCAATCGATTCCACTCTATACTGCTCACAATTAACAAAATTGAAAGAATCAATTCGACGAAAACGCCCAGAACTGGCAAATCGAAAGGGTGTCGTCTTCCATCATGATAATGCCAGGCCCCACACTTCGTTAGTCACTAGCAACAAATTGTTAGCCCTTGGATGGGATCTTTTGCCCCACCCTCCCTATTCAGCGGACCTTGCTCCTAGTGACTACCACTTATTCCGGTCTCTACAAAATTCCTTAGGTGGAAAACGGATTGAAAACGAACAGGGTGTCAGGGAGCACCTTGATCATTTTTTCGCTAATAAACCACAGACATTCTATGAGCATGGGATTATTCAGCTGATGGAGAGATGGGGTAAAGTAATAGAAAATAATCGACATTACATTGTAGATTAAAATAAAAATTATGTTCAAAATATACAATAGTTTTCTTTCAACTTAAAAAACCGAAAGGAGTTATTTGCCAACCGTATATATACATATATATCTATATATATATATATATATATATATATAAAATTGTAACCTCTGTCTGTACATTGATTTTTTTCGCGAAATTTCACGATAACTTTTCGTTTCACATGTCATAGACACCATAACTACATTTTGTTTCTTTCGTGTCTGTTTGTTTGTTACCTTTTCACGCATAAACGGCTGAATCGAATTTTATGAAACTTGGTATGTACATTACTACTAGCCCAACTTAGACTTTAGGCTATATTAATATTCTCTAAGACGAACAGGAGTGGGGGTTATAAGGGAAGCCAAAAATTAAAAACAGCGATATTTCGTTTCCTATTGGTTTTTCCGCAAATATAAACATAACAAAAGTTGTCTATTTTGTTATTTGGAGTAACCTTTGTTATATACACTTTTGTCGTATACCTAAGTATAATTGAGTAATACGTTAGTAATACTTTAGCGGGCACTAACGGCTGAACCGAACTTAACAAAACTCGGTATGTCAATTAGCATTAATTCTTCCATGATTATAAGTTATATTAAAATTTTTAGGTTCGAACGGGAGGGGGGTTATAAGGGAGGCCTAAAATAAAAATTCACCCTATTTACATGTATAAGAGACGGGGAATATAAAAATATCGAAGACAGTGAAGCCTTATGGAACAAATAATTCTATTATTAGCAAATCCACGGGAAAGACGGGTATCAATCCTAAACACTGGGACGGGTAAATGTCAAAATATTGTGCAATGTAAAGCCTGATATAAAATACCATCACCATTCAGCCTCAAATGAATTCCCGGGCGAAGCCGGGTATCTGAGCTAGTATATATATATAATTGTAACCTCTGTCTGTACATTGATTTTTTTCTGGAATTTTCACGATAACTTTTCGTTTCACATGTCTTAGACACCATAACTGCACTTTGTTTCTTACGTGTGTGTTTGTTTGTTACCTTTTCACGCATAAACGGCTGAACCGAATTTTATGAAACTTAGTATGTATATTACTACTGACCCAACTTAGACTTTAGGCTATATTAATATTCTCTCAGACGAGCAGGAGTGGAGGTTATAAGGGATGCCTGAAATTATAAATAGCGATATTTCGTTTCTTATTGGGCTTTCGGCAAATATGAGCATAACAAAAGTTGTTTATTTTGTTATTTAGAGTAACTTTTATTATATACTTTTTTGTAGTATACCAAAGTATAAATGAATTATACGCTAAAAACTATACCGGGAGTCCACAATTTTATTTGGCACAAAAGACTCAACCGAACTAAAGGAAACTCCGTATGTACGTTGGTATTAACTCATCCTTGATTATAACCTATAGGAACCTTTTTAGTAACGAACAGGAGTAGGGGTTGTAATGGAGGCATGATATGAAAAATCGCGATATATTATTTCTTATTGGTTTTTTGTAAACATGCAAATAATAAGAGTTGTTTATTTTGTTATTTAGAGTAACTTTTGTTATATATACTTTTGTCGTATAAGGAAGCTTAAACGACATATACGCTAAAAACTTTAGTTAGGCGCAGTCAACTGAAAATTTGACTTTGCACCAACTGCTACTACATTATAAGCTACATTAACAAACATACTCATAACAAAAATTGTTCCATTGTTATTTAGAGTAACTTAATATATATCTTGGTCGTATAAAAATATCAATATTGTAGCCTGCAATTCATTCCAATGTTTGAATAAGTTATACCATTCAATCTTTTAATTTAATTTTACTTCACCATGATATATTATGACGATAAACAAGAACATTTCAATCGTATGAAGCATTTTAAAAACAAGTAACTGTTTCATGAGGAGCAAAGTATATTACCCCCCCCCTCTTCCCTTTCACCGGAACATTAATTAATCGGAAGTAAGTAATTTCTTCCTTTCATGTGTTTAAAAAATCAATTAATTCACAAAAAACGAAAGTATTTAAACATACATAATTAGAATTGAAAACAGAATGTGAATATAAGGTAATGTTAGCGGAACTGAGAGTTAGAATTAGTCATGTTCTGTTGGTTAACCTGGAAAGTCGGGGAGGGGTGGAGAGACCTTCCTGTAATCTAGAACCTCTCTCACTCCCTCTTTCTTTCCTCAGCTGTTATATACACTTTTTTCGTATACCGAATTATAAACGAGATATACGCTAAAACCTATAGCAGAAGTGTATTTTGTTATTTAGAGTAACTTTGTTAATATACTCTTTTTTCGTATAACGTATTATAAACGAGATATTCGCTAAAACCTATAGTGGGAGTCGACAATTTTATATGGCAGAAAAGACTCAACCGAATTAAACGGAACTCCGTATGTGTATTAGCACTAACGCTTTCATTATAATAAGCCATACCAACATTTCTAGAGACGGGCAGAAGTGGGGGTTGTAAGGGAAGCCTGAAATTAAAAATAGTGATATTTCGTTTCCTATTGGTTTTTCGACAATTATGTGCATGACAAAAGTTGTTTACTTTGTTATTTAAAGTAACGTTTGTTATATTCAATTTTGTCGTATAACAAAGTATAAACGAGATATACTCTAAATACTAAAGCGGGAGCCTACTATTTTATTGGGCGCTAACGATTGAACCGAACTTAACAAAACCCGGTATGTCAATTAGCATTAATTCTTCCATGATTATAATCTATATTAAAATGTTTAGGATAGAACGGGAGTGGGGGTAATAAGGGAGGTCTGAAATAAAAATTCGCGATATTTCATTGTCTATTTGTTTTTCGACAAACATGCACATAACAAAAGTTGTTTACTTTGTTATTTAGATTAACTTTTGTTTTATACATTTCTCCAGGAACCATTGTTCCAAGTGGAGCAAGTAATTTGCGTAGAAATATTGATATACTCAACAATTCTTTACAACATGAACTACCAGATACCTCAACTGGAAAAATTAATTCAAAGCTATGTTAATATTTTGTCCTTAATAACTGAAATCTATCCATAATGCTCAGGAGACTATATGAAGGACAGTGAAGTCTTACATAAAAAATTAATTTTATTATTAACAAATGCCAACAACGGGTATAAAACCTAAACACTGGGATGGGTAAATGTGAAAATAGTGTGAAAAATAAAGCCTTGCCAAAAAAATACCATCACCATTCAGCCTCAAATCAATTCCCGGGCGAAGCCTTGTATCTGAGCTAGTATATATATATATATATATATATATATATATATATATATATATATATATATATATACAACATATTAACTTGCAAACTATTTACTATATCTAGTACTAAAATTTGTAATGAATCAGAATAGTTCATATTTTAATACCTCAAATTTTAGTATCAAAGAAATAAAGAATGGGGGGGGGGGGGCGGATGAACAGAGCGTATTTACATATATCTCACCAAGTAAACACTTACACGACAAGAACGGTTAGAAGAAGCTTAGACGAGAGCCGAACAGTTACGGAAATGGCCGAACTAATCTGGAAACTTACGACATTAGCCGATCTCATCAAGTCCGTTATCCATACACACTAAATAAATGTGCAAATATCTCCGTTAATACTCGAGATAGAGAATAAATGTATATAACAATATTTATAGCAAATTTAATTAGCAATAAGAGTGGTTCTATGCAATCTTTATTTTTACATAAAAATATTAAATATCGAGTTTGATAACGATCAAACAAAAATTGCGACCGATAGAGCAACCAATATATATACACACACATATATAATTTTGAGCGGACCTCATTTTCGTCATCTCCAGGGTAGGATCGATGGGCATTTGGAGAACCTTTTCGAAAATCGCGTTGTGAGTACGACCTCAATAGCTGATTTCCCTTTATGGAAATCTCCTAATATGATATGGCACATCATAACATAATTTGTTCTAATGAATTCATTGAACAAAATGTTTAGTTGATTTTCATTGAAAATTATCTGATTCGCAAGTGACGATTTTTCCGTTTCAATGCATCGGAAGGAAAAATGTTATATTGTATAACATAATTTATTAGGAGAGATAGGGGAGGTTGGAGGAGGGGTGAAGAGTGGACGGGATCTCTGAAAAGAGGGACTACCGAAGGAAAGGAAGGAAAACATAGGAGAGACCCATCATAGGCGAGGTTGGAGGGGGGTGACGAGTGGACGGGACCTCTGAAAAGATGGACTACCGAAGGAAAGGAAGGAATACATAGGAGAGACCCATCATAGTCGAGGTTGGAGGAGGGGTGACGAGTGGACGGGACCTCTGAAAAGAGGGACTACCGAAGGAATAAATAGGAGAGACCCATCATAGGCGAGGTTGGAGGAGGGCTGACGAGTGGACGGGACCTCTGAAAAGAGGGACTACCAATGGAAAGGAAGGAATAAATAGTAGAGACCCATCATAGGCGAGGTTGGAGGAGGGGTGACGAGTGGACGGGACCTCTGAAAAGAGGGACTACCCAAGGAAAACCAAATTGGACATTTGACCACCTAGGCAGAAATAACTCTCGCGAGTTCGGTGCCTAATAACAATAACAATTAATAAATAACATAATTTATAGATCTTTTTAATATAAACGAGAAAAAGACGTCATGCAAATACTGTTTAGCAGATTTCGCTTAAGGGAAATCAGCTATTGATGTCGTACTCATGACGCGGTTTTCTAAAAATGTCTTCAAATGTTGATCGATCCTGCCCATAGAGTGCATACAGAGCTGGACGGCAAACTTAGCGACGGCTATGGAATGGCCATTATTCGAGAGAATGAAGTATGAGCTGAGAGAAAGGAAGTGAGGATTGTCTGGATAGAAGCCAGTTGGCATCGGAGACTTTCACTCAGCTTTCCACTTATCCACCACAATCTCTACAATATTCGAGAACAACACTAATCAATTTGCTGCAGTGCACAATCCTAACAAGGCTGCCTCTACTCTATGCTCAACAGATTACCCAGTATAATTATAATTAAACATTTAGTCCATAAAGTCAATGAGTTATGAGATATTAACCTAAAGATAAAAATTGTCCTTTCCAAAGGTGTCTTCTGAGGGGGGGGGAGGGGGCGAGAGAGAGAGAGAGAGAGAGAGAGAGAGATAATAACAAGGTTGCAATACATAATGTACTATAGTTTTTAAGTATTTCTAGTTTTGGTAAGTAATAATAACTTAAAGACCATCCATAACGCTCTAGTTTAAAAACAATGTGCAATATACATTAAATAGTGCCTGTTTTTTTATAGCCCTGAAGAAGAGAAAATAAAGATTCTCGAAATATTGGCATAAACTAAGATTTTTTCACCAACATTGACCAAACCTCCGAAAAGAATAACAACACCATATATAAATATAACCTGGTCGAAAACATCAACACAATTATATATCAAATAAAGACATTCTTTTAATAAGACGATATAGTGTTATAGACTGTAGCAATACAAACGATGCGAAAAATGACATGCAAGCATCACTGGATATAACCAGAAAGTGGTATAATGACATGGGTTTTCCAATTTTCTTAAAAAAGACAAAATGAATATTGCTCATTAAATCGAAGAACTCTCGAATCGCAGCCTTAAAGATTAATGATTGCCATATTTCCACACAAAAGGACGTCAAAGTTTTAGGTATGATCTTTGACGAATGACTAACCCGGATTCCTCACCTGACATACGTTAAAAGTCCGTCACGCAGGGGCTCCGTAAACTAAGCAGATTTCCCACGTGAAGTTTTACAATAGAGAAATCTCCATTCTGCTAACACTTAACACTACCGTGAGTAAATACAGACGGTAATGAGAAATCGTTCAGTTAATTATAATAAGTTCCCAACGGAAGCGGCATCTGAACTGTCAACAAAGAGTTCTGCCAATCACTCAGATTTCCACAGATAGATAGACAGATATTTTGCCTTAAGGAAAATCTGCTAAAAATTTAATTTATTTTAATAAAGTCAATGAATTATGAGATATTAACCTTAAGTTAAGAATTGTCCTTTCCAAAGGAGTCTGCGGGGGGCTTGGAGGTGGGAAAGGAGGCGCAGTATAGAGAGAGGGAGAGAGGGAGTGGGAGAGAGGGAGAGAGGGAAAGGGAGAGGGAGAGAGGGAGAGAGGGCGATAGAGAGGGAGATGGAGAGGGAGAGAGGGTGATGGGGGGGGGAGAGGGGGAGAGGGAGAGGGAGAGGGAGAGGGGAGAGAGAGAGGGAGAGGGAGAGGGAGAGGGGAGAGAGAGAGAGTATCTGTCAGTCGACGATATCAGCCGTTAACGAACTTGTTCTTTCTTTTTACATAAAACTACTAAATATCGAGTTGTTTGATAACAGTCAAACAATAATTGCGACCGCTAGAGAGAAATAACAGATATATATATATATATATATATATATATATATATATATATATATGTGTGTGTGTGTGTGTGTGTGTGTGTATAAAATTTTGAAGGGATTTCATTTTCGTCGTCTCTTAGGTAGTATCGGACGATAGTGGACATTTGAAGACGTCGAAAATCGTGTCATGAGTACGACCTCAATAGCTGATTAAGGGAAATATGCTAAAAACCGAAATAAACTTGCTAGTAGCTGGACTTATTGTGTTCCCAGAGCACAAGGCCATAAAAGGTATCCATATCTTCTTAATAATTAATGAAGCATAAGGATTACGAATTCACTACTCCAATATCAATGGAAGTTGGGGTTACTGCCTTGCTCGCCAGCTTGAGTCTGGCTTTGCCCAAGTGACACAGTTATATACACAACAAAAAATTACAGGTGACAATCCTGTGTTGGCTATGTTTAGTCGGGTGCCTAAATTTCAGCAAGAAAAATGCCCCAAATGTGCATCTATTCTACCTATGACTACTAAAATGAGAGAATAAAATATTGCTTCTCTATCGTTAGTATTATATGGGATATTAGCATTTTTTTAGTTTTCAGCCTTCACCCCCACTCGTACTCATGTCACATTGAAGATTAGTTATATGCTGGACTGTTTTATTCTCAGCTTAAATACCAGATATGGTTTCTATTGAAGTTTTACATGAAAAATTTCCCGAATGTGCATCTATTCTACCTATGACTACTAAAATAAGATTCGATCAAAATTATATATATATATATATATATATATATATATATATATATATATATAAAGTTCGGTAACTTTGGCAGAAAAAAAGAAAAGGAAACAAAAAGAATAGAGTTTTGTAAACATTCTGTGGGAGGAAGAAGTCTAATTGTAGATTAATTCTGACTAATTATATTTTTTCTCTGATTTATCTTTTAAACGGGCGCCATTGAGAGAAATCAACGGCTTAACTCTTGAAACTAATTTATTTATTTTTCCCATCTCAATTTTTTTTTTTTTTTGAAAAGAAATATTAAGGCTTCTAAAGATAATTGAGTAAAAATTCATTCTAACTTCTCACAAAATCCTTACATTTTGGCCGTTAATAAAAAATAAATTGAAGCGTAATCCCAACCTACTAAACTTGATTCCGTTTTAATTAAAACACAAATAAAATGTATTCAAAATGAGGTAAATGAAAATATTCTATTAATACAGTTTTATTGTTAAAATATTATAAGATAAACTGAATCAAACGATACTAGTATAAATAAATAAATCTTAAGACATCATGATGAGGTAACCTAGTGAAAATGATAATCAAGTGAAAGATGAGATATTGGAATATTTGGAGTAACCATGGCAATGGCTCATATTCACTTGGACCATATTTACAGTTAATGGAGCCATTCCTATGTAGAACGATGTTCCTCATCATTTTTCATGAAAAAGTAAAACATCACAATCCAAACTTATCGATTACTAGCTAAGGTACCCGGCTTCGCCCGGCAATTCATTTGAGGCTGAAAGAAGATGGTATTTTTTGGCGAGGCTTTTTAAATAACAAAATACAAACTTTTGTCATGTGCATGTTTGCCTAAAACCCAATAGAAAAGGAAATACCGCAATTTTTAATTTCAGGCCTCTCTTACAACCCCCACTCCTGGCCGTCCCTAGAAATGTTGGTATGGCTTGTTATAACAAAGGAATTGAAACTAATACACATACTGATTTTTATTTAGTTCGGTTGAGTGTTTTGTGCCAAATAAAATTGTCGACTCCCGCTATACTTTTTAGCGTATAAACATTTATACTTCGGTATATGACGAAAGGGTATATAACAAAAGTTACTCTACATATCAAAACAAAAAACTTTTGGATTGGTTTGGCATTTGCCAATGGTGGCATTCGGTTCAGCCGTTTATGCGTGAAAGGTAACAAACAAACATACATCAAAGAAACCAATGCAGATTTGGTGTCCATGATATGTGAACCGAAAAGTTATCGTGAAATATCGATAAAAAATCAATGTACAGACTGAGGTTACAATTTTATATATATACTAGCTCAGATACCCGGCTTCGCTCGGGAATTCATTTGAGGCTGAATGGTTATGGTATTTTTTTGGCAAGGCTTTACTTTGCACGATATTTTGACATTTACCAGTCCCAGAGTTTAGGGTTTATAAACGTCGTCGCTGTGGATTTGTTAATAATAAAATTTATTTGTAATGAAAGACTTCACTGTCCTCCATATTGTTATATTTCCCGTCTCGTATGCATTATGCATAGATTTGAATTATTAAGGAGAAAATATTAGCATACATTTGAAATAATTTTTCCAGATGAGGTACCTGGTAGTTCACATTGATAAGAGTTGTTGAGCAATTTTCTCTAAAAAACAAAATAAACAACTTTTGTTATGTGCGTTTTTTTAAGTTCGGTTCAATCGTTAGTGTCCAACAAAATTGTTGGCTCTAGCCCTAGTTTTTAGTGTATAACGCCATTAATCAAAATAACAAAATAAACAACTTTTGTTATGTTCATATTTGCCGAAAAACCAGTAGGAAACGAAATATCGCCATTTTTAATTTAAGGCTTCCCTTATAACCCCCACTCCTGTTCGCCTGAGAGGATATTAATATAGCCTAGTTTTTTGGGAAGGCTTTGCTTTGCACAATATTTTGACATTTACCCAGTGTTTAGGGTTAATACCCGTTGTTGCCATTTGTTAATAATAAAATTAATTTTTTATGTAAGTCTTCACTGTCCTCCATACGTATTGTCATATTTCCCGTCTCCTGTGCATTAGGCATAGATTTCAGTTATTAAGGACAAAATATTAACGTAGATTTGAATTAATTTTACCAGGTTATGTACCTGATAGTTCAAATTGGAATGAATTGTTGAGCATACCAATATTTCTACGCAAATTACTTGCTCCACACATTGTTCCTGGAGAATGTATAAAAAAAAAAAAAAAAAGTTAATTTAAATAACAAAGTAAACAACTTTTGTTATGTGCATGTTTGTCGAAAAACAAATAGACAATGAAATATCGCGAACTTTTATTTCAGGGCTGCTTTATAAACCCCACTCCCGTTCTAACCTAAACATTTTAATATATCTTATAATCATGGAAGAATTAATGCTAATTGACATACCGAGTTTCGTTAAGTTCGATTCAATTGTTAGCGCCCAATAAAATAGTTGACTCCCGCTTTAGTTTATAGTATATCTCGTTTATACTTTGTTAAAAGACAAAAATGAGTATGACAAAAGTTACTCTAAATAACAAAATAAACAACTTTTGTTATGTTCATATTTGCCGAAAAACGAATAAAAAACGAAATACTGCTATTTTAAATTCAGGCCTCCCTGACACACAAACCCACACGAAAGAAACAAAATGCAGTTATGGTGTCTATGACACGTGAAACGAAAAGTTATCGTGAAAATTCGCGAAAAAAATCAATGTACAGACAGAGGTTACAATTTTATATATATATATATATATATATATATATATATATATATATATATATATATATATATGTATATATGTTTGTTTGTTTGTTTATTTGTTTGTTTGTTACCTTTTCATGCATAAACGGCTGAACCGAATTTTATGAAACTTGGTATGTATATTACTACTAACCTAACTTAGACTTTAGGCTATATTAAAATTCTCTGAAACGAACAGGAGTGGGGGTTATAAGGGAAGCCAGAAATTAAAAATAGCGATATTTCGTTTCGTATTGGTTTCTTGGCAAATATGAATTGTGGCAAATATGAATTGTTTATTTTTTTATTTAGAGTAACTTTTGTTATATACACTTTTCTTTTATAACAAAGTATAAACGAGATATACGCTAAAAACTAAAGCGGGGGCAACAATTTTATTGGGCACTAACGGTAGAACCGAACTTAACAACACTCGGTATGTAAATTAGCATTAATTCTTCCATGATTATAAGCTATACTAAAAATTTTAGGTTCCAATGGGAATGGGGGTTATAAGGGAGGCCTGAAATAAAAATTCGCGATATTTCATCGTCTATTTGGTTTTTGGCAATCGTGCACATAACATAAGTTGTTTACTTTTTTAATTAGTATAAATTTTGTTTTATAATTATTTTTTTTGTAAAATAAGGTATGAAGCAAGTAATTCTGTTAGAAATATTGATATGCTCAACAATACATTCCAATATGAACTACCTAGGTATCTCACCTGGATAAGTTAATTCAAATCCATGTTAGAATTTTATCCTTAATAATTCAAAACTATGTTACTTTTTAATGACAGTAACAGTTTGCACCAAATAAGGTATACTGCCCCCACCCTTCTCTAAGTGTATTTAATACATTATTTAATTAAAACGTGAAAAATATTTGAAACAGTTTTAGAATTGTGAAGATAATGTACTATGGTTTTTTAATATTGTTGCGAAAACTAAATAGATGAATAATCCTTCAGAGAGAGAGAGTCGCGTATTTGGAAAGTGTGACGTAGATCAAAGAGACCGAAAAGAATGTTCTAGGTCTGACCAGTACCTTCCAGCCAGACGTCGAATGAACTAGACAATTCCCCTTTGATGTATGCCGCCTCCCTATAAAAAGGAGCTCGGGCCAGCCGTGAGTCAGTTTTATTCTCACCTGTCTTGATGTTCACATCAGTGCTACAGTGCGACTTAGTACAGTGCGGTAAAGTGTTTTTATAAGAAGAACAGTGTTGTGCCGTGACTGTAAGTAACAGTTTAGTGCCGTGTTTAAGACAGTGCAGTGCCGCGAAGTAAAGGACAGTGCAGTGCCGCGAAGTAGAAGACAGTGCAGTGCCGCGAAGCAAAGGACAGTGCAGTGCCGTCTTTCTGTGAATTTCAGTGCATTATTGGACTGTGACTCATTGAAGAACAGTAACGCTATCAGTGTATACTGTGAGTAGTAATTAAGAATAATCACCAAGTTTATTGTGCATTGTGAAATAAATTTTGCAGTGATAAAAACTGTGAAACTTGCGAGTATTTAATTTTGCAATCCAAAAGAACTCTTATTAAAAAAACGTTTATTACTGGTTTTGGTAATATAAAAACGTAACAACTGGTGTCAGAAGTGGGATTGCAAAATTAAAATCAACGAAAATGAAGTTTGAGGAACTAAAAGTTGAACAACTGTAGAAGGAGCTGGCTAAACTGGATATGCCAACAACAGGAAATAAGGCTGAATTACAAAGGCGGTTGACAGATGAATTCCAAAGTCGAGGAATCGATATAAGTACACACGAGTTTGACGATAAAGAAGACATTGCTGTAAGTAATCCTATCTCAAGTAGCAATTTGGACTTGAATGCAATCTTAGCCGCTATGATGGAAAATAACCAGAAACTCTTAGCGGGAGTCAGACAAGAATTCCAGGAAGCTTCTAAGAGTAACAGTGAGAAAATATTAGCGGAAGTCAGACAAGAATTCCAGGAAGCTTCTAGAGCTAATTACGAAAAAATAGAAGAAGCTTCTAGAGCTAATTATGAAAGACTAGAAGAAGTTTCTAGAACTAATTGCGAGAGGCTAGAAGAGAAATTTCAGGAAGCTTCTAGAAGCAACAGCGAGAAGATCTTAGCGAAAGTCAGGCAAGAATTTCAGGAAGCTTCTAGGGCTAATTGCGAGAGGTTAGAAGAAAAATTCCAGGAAGCTTCTAGAACAACAAACCAAAAACTCCACGAAATATCAGAGGTGTTGGACAAACGAGTGGGAGCAATAGAACAGAGGGTCGGCGAGTTTGATGAAAAACTCTGCGGCATTAAGAAGAATGTTGAAGAGAAAATGACCAACCTAGAACGAAAGATAGACGATGAAATACGTGAGTTACAATTCCAAATGGATAATCTACATGTTCGAGAGGGTCCGGTGAGGCTCATTTCAGAACAATCCAGCAAGATAAAGACCCCAACTTTTGACGGTAATGTACCATTTAATGTTTTTAAATTCCAATTTGAGACGGTGGCCAGTAGAAACGGATGGAATAATGAAGAGAAAGTGGTAGAATTGATTTTGGCACTGAAGGGAACCGCTGCAGAAATCCTGGAGAGTTTACCGGCCGCTTGCAGAAATAATTATGAGGACATTATGGTGACCTTACAGCGCAAGTTCGGTGGTGAACATAAACGAGAACTGTACAGGATGGAATTACGGGGCAGAGTGCAAAAACCGAATGAGACGCTCCAAGATTTTGCCATGGAAATTGAACGTCTGGTCCAACTGACTTACCCAGGTGAAAATCATCCGTTCTTAGATCAGTTCAAGATTGAAGCATTTGTTAATGGTATACGAGACCCAGATGTTAAATTTGCGGTGTGTGCTATGCATAAATCATCCTTTGCCGAAACCATCGCTTATGCATTAGCCCAGGAGACCGCTAAAGTAATTTCAAAACCACAAGTCTACAAGGTGCGACGTCTTGAGGCTGATATTCAAAATGACGCACAAATGTCTAGGAGTGACATAGAAGAATTAGTCAAGCGAATAATGGAGGAGCAAAGGAACAGATCACGCTCAAAGTGCTTAATCTGCGGCAAGGTCGGCCATTTTCAACGTAACTGTAAATCACCGAAGAAAAGGTCAAGATCTGTTTCGCCACCAAGGGAGAACAAACGGACTAATAACCCCAAATCTCAAGAGACACCGTTAAACTAAGACGAGCTAGCACTGAGGGGCAAGAGCTAGCTCCTACAACCGCTGGCCCCACAATCTCCATTTCCATAATACAACAGCAGAATAGCAACCTTACAGCTCGAGGACTCATTAACGGAAGGAAGCAGATTCTCACCATAGACACAGGGGCGTCGCAGTCCATAATTAGGCCCGATTTGGTAAAGGGATCAGTGGAACCATTAAGCGACGTTCGACTGCGCACTGCTACTGGGGAATCAGCCACCGTCTATGGAAGAGCCAAGGTTCGACTGACTATCGCCAACACTAGCGCCGATCATGTATTTGTTGTCGCCGACATAGTGGACGAAGTGATCATCGGTGCAGACTTCATGATAGCCCACGGAATCAATCTGCACATGGGTCAACAAGTTATGATCTGGCGCAACGTCGAGATACCTTTGGATGTTAGTTATGAGAGCAAGACCACAGTAAGGAGGCTATTTACCGTCGGACGCCAGAAATTACCACCCCAGTCGGAAACCTTAGTATGGGCGCGTGTGGAAGAAGATTGTGAGGCTAACCGGTTGTGGGTAGTAGAACCTAAAGAACTTAAAGATGACATTATAACAGCTAAAGCCCTTGTGAAAACCTGCGACGATGGACGAGTTCCGGTGAGAGTACTTAACCTATCCAACAATGAGAAGATCATTAACAAAAATTTTGAAATAGGTCAATGCGAGCCAGCAGAAGCAATAATTAACTGTGCCAAAAATTCAGGATGCCCAAAAATGACAGCCAAGGAGCGCGAACTACTTGCAGAAGAAGAGGAAAAGTGGATGAAAGGACTGACATCGCCTGAAAGAAACAAGGCAAAGGAGTTGCTAAGAGCACATGCATCTGTCTTCGCCCTAAGCAATAAAAGCCCAGGTAGAACAGCTGTAGTGAAACATGAAATAAATACCGGTGAAGCGAGACCTATAAAACAGGCACCCAGGAGTGTTCCCCTAGCGAAGCGGAACGAAGTTAAAGAACTTGTCAACGAAATGGAGCGGAATGGAGTCATTGAACCATCTTCGAGTCCGTGGAGCTCGCCAATAGTTCTAGTAAAGAAGAAAGACGGCAGCACCAGATTCTGCGTCGACTACAGAAAACTCAATGACGTCACCAAGAAAGACAGTTATCCGCTGCCAAGAATTGACGACACCTTAGACACGTTGTCTGGAATGAAATGGTTTTCTACCTTGGACTTGCAAAGCGGCTACTGGCAAGTAGAGATAGCCGATAAGGACAAAGAGAAAACCGCCTTTAGCGCTAGCAATGGTTTATGGCAGTTCAAGGTGATGCCAATGGAAATACTCCCCAGGCACAGGAAGACCTGCATGAGCTCCATGAATTTGTACGCAACCGTATTAAAATGACAGGTGATAAGATGAAAGCCAGATATGATCGAGCAGCAAATACGGAGGGATTCACTGAAGGGCAAATGGTTCTACTATTCAACCCACAACGAAAGAAAGGACTATCCCCTAAATTGCAAACGCACTGGGAGGGACCTTACAAGGTGATCAAGAGATTGAACGACGTTGTCTACCGGATACAGAGATACCACAATCCGAGGTCTAAAATGAAAGTGGTACACCTAGAGCGACTAGCCAAGTATGGCAACGGCGATATTGAGCCTATTCGGGACGAAAAGGCTTAAGTGGGCGGCAGTGTTGCGAAAACTAAATAGATGAATAATCCTTCAGAGAGAGAGAGAGTCGCGTATTTGGAAAGTGTGACGTAGATCAAAGAGACCGAAAAGAATGTTCTAGGTCTGACCAGTACCTTCCAGCCAGACGTCGAATGAACTAGACAATTCCCCTTTGATGTATGCTGCCTCCCTATAAAATGGAGCTCGGGCCAGCCGTGAGTCAGTTTTATTCTCACCTGTCTTGATGTTCACATCAGTGCTACAGTGCGACTTAGTACAGTGCGGTAAAGTGTTTTTATAAGAAGAACAGTGTTGTGCCGTGACTGTAAGTAACAGTTTAGTGCCGTGTTTAAGACAGTGCAGTGCCGCGAAGTAAAGGACAGTGCAGTGCCGCGAAGTAGAAGACAGTGCAGTGCCGCGAAGCAAAGGACAGTGCAGTGCCGTCTTTCTGTGAATTTCAGTGCATTATTGGACTGTGACTCATTGAAGAACAGTAACGCTATCAGTGTATACTGTGAGTAGTAATTAAGAATAATCACCAAGTTTATTGTGCATTGTGAAATAAATTTTGCAGTGATAAAAACTGTGAAACTTGCGAGTATTTAATTTTGCAATCCAAAAGAACTCTTATTAAAAAAACGTTTATTACTGGTTTTGGTAATATAAAAACGTAACAATATATTTGAATGTATTAGAGGATAGCTATCCAAAATGCATTGCAGGTTGGCAGCACTGAGGCTAAGTGTCGAGCTACTTCCTTTGTCCTATCAGTTCTGCCGCTTCCCTTCCGACCTCATATTGGTCTATGTTTACATGTTAATTGCTGCTTATAGCAATGTGTTATTACTCTCAGGAATGTGAATTTCTTTAATTATCATAAATAAATAATTTACAAGAATGAACGCTAGGGAGGTGCACTTAGGTATTTCTGGTATTTATTAACTCTGTCCGTTAATGTATTATGATATACTTTACTGAAAACCAATATGAATACACAGTTTACAATCGAGACTTATGAAAGAGTGTTTTAATAGAGGCTATGACGTACCTAAAACAGCTGTCACCGTTGGACATTGTACCGCATGAAGGGAAAGAAACTTAATTATACGTGGTTTGGAAGACAGAATACATTCTAGGATTATGAATTATATGGTCCACCACTTTATAAAAAAAAACTACATACACTTGGACAGGGAAATAAAAAAAATATTGTGGAAAGTAAAGCCTTGCCAAAAACATACCATCTTCATTCAGCCTCAAATGAATTCCTGGGTGAAGCCGGGTACCTTTGCTAGTATATATATATATATGCAGTTTTGAACGGACCTCATTTTCGTCATCTACTAGGTAGGATCGATGGACAATTGAAGAAAAAATTCGAAAATTCCGTCACGAGTACAACCTCAATAGCTGATTTCCCTTAAGGGAAATCTGCTAAAAGTCCGTCACGCAGGGGCTGCGTAAACTAAGCAGATTTCCCTCGTGAAGTTCAGTAATAGATAAATATACATACTGGTAACACAACAACACCGTGAATAAATACAAACGGAAATAAGAAATGTTTCATCCAATTTCAATAACCTGCCGACAGGAAGCGTTAGGTTAGAAATGTAAACAAACTGGTCGGCCCACCTCACACCGGAAAGAAAGACAATTACTGAAATATATCAGAATATAGCACATTAATTTTATTGAGAAATATTTACTATATTTAGTACTGTAATTAATACTGAGTCAGAATAATTGATATCTCAATCAATAAAATTTTAGTAGTCCAAAACATTAAGATGGGGGGGGGGAGCCACCAGGACATATTTGTATGTATCTCGTATATGTATTTATGTCGTATAATAAAGGTCTCTTGAATACAATTTTTGGTATTTAAACTTCCAATAATGTGATTTATTATGTAGCAGAGTATTGTTTACGTAACATGAGTAGAATTGGCGGTTTGCTGAAAACTGAAAAATGCAAATATCTCGGTTAATATTCAAGATAGAGAATAAATGTATATAACATCATTTATAGTGCATTTAATTTTCAATAAGATTGATTTTATACACTTTTCGATCCGACTTATAGTAACGGAGATATTTCAAATTTTCCAAAATCTTCCCCTTTAAACCGCCCCTCACCCTTGTCCGATTTCAGCCGTTAACGAACTTGATCTTTCTTTTTACATAAAACGACTAATTATCGAGTTTGGTAACGATCAGACAAAAATTGCCACCGCTAGAGCGGTAACAGACAAATATATATATATATAAGTAGTAGGTGGGTATATAGGGAACACCCCCTCTTCTATGGTTACTTTACACCATAATTCGATTTATTTTTTATGGTTCTATTTAACCTTAAAAAAATTATTTCTTAAATTTGTAGGATATGGTTTAATTCTATCTTAACTATTCAATTTAAAAATTAATGCCTTATGGTTACTTTCCACCATAATTCGATTTATTTTTTAGGGTTACTTTCCACCATAATTCGATGTACCTAAGTATACCACCATCAAGCCATCTTCTAAGGTTACTTTCCACCATAATTCTATTTCATTTTATGGTACTATTCTACCATAAAAGTTATCCTGGAGAATATTATGGTCCAGTGTACCACCAATAGAGTCTGTAAAATATTAACCTTAATTAAGGTATCTTTCCACCTTATAAAATTATTCATGAATTATGGTTACTTTCCACCATAATTCGATGTACCTAAGTATACCACCATCAAGCCATCTTCTAAGGTTACTTTCCACCATAATTCTATTTATTTTTTAAGGTCCTATTCTACCATTAAAGTGCCCCGTAAAATATTATGGTTCAGTGTACCACCAATATCAGTCAGAAGGATAATAACGCTAAAACAATAATTTCTTAAATTATTAGCTGTGGTCTATGACTACCTTAACATAATTATTTATCTTATGGTTCTAGACTATCATTAACTTAATTATAAGTCTAGATATATTTTGTGGTTAACATCAACCTTAATTTATTTTATTGCCTTATGCTTAAAACTAACCTTTACTTATGTTTTTTTCTTATGCTCTATTTCTACCATTACTTACCATTTATTTTTTATCTAATACCCCCAGGGATATGTTTCAATAATACCATTAAACTCGGGCTCAATCATTCTTTTATCATAATCGAATTTGAATTCTTTACTAACGTCCTTATTAATCAAGTTTTTGGATTTTACATCTCTCGTAATCATTTTATATTTCAGTTTAACCTTATCAATATCCTTATCAACAATATTTGTCATAGTTTGTATGTTCAATGCTTTGGAGTTTTCGTAGTTTAATGTAAAACCTTTCAGCTTCATAGTTTCCTTACCGTTACTTGTCAAGTATCCATAGCTGTTAGGCCCCGTAGAGATCCAATCAGTGATATGATCATCCTTGCCTAGTTGATCAGTCCATTCCCCCAACATACATCCTGTTTCTACTGCATTTGTACCGTCATCGATATAAACTACACTATCGGTATCATAGTAAGCTACGTTGGACCCTAGTCTGTCAAGCATATCGTAAAGTCTAAGTCTTGCATTTGAAGTAGTGAACGCGGCAATGAAAACGTTTGTTGAGAAGGAGTCTTCAACGAACAGGCCCTTGTACTTGTACGTCACTTGTACAACATTATCATTTATGAATATCATATTGCTTACCTCAAGCCTATCGTCCAGCAAAATTTCATAAAATCTCTTTACGTCTATCACATATTCACTCTGCGTCATATTTTGCCTTTGTCCGAATTTACCCCATAGAGAATTCAAACAAATTTTAGAAACAGCTCTCTTACCAGTCTTAGGCGCAATAGGATCCTTATCTAAATCAATGTTTAAACACGTTTTAACGGCTGCCACATAATCTTCAATAGTATCAAAGTCATCTTTCCAAGGACTCGTTTCCAGCTTTATTTTCATAAATTCCTTCACATACCCTTTAAACAGATCATTACTCTTTTCTTTGAAATGCCAAACCTCGTGTACTTCTACAACTTTGTACCCCTTCTCGATACCTTTTTTAACTTCGTCCGTGGTCCATGTTCCAACAAACGCCCTCTCATCATCGTTGTGATCACATTTGGTACATTTATCCTCAACACATTTAAGGCATAAAGTAAACATCAGCTTATCCTTCTTAACAGGTAGTTCCGGGTGGTAAAGGTTACGCGGTGGTAATACTTTGCACTTAATCAAACCATACCATTTTTAGCAGATTTCCCTTAAGGGAAATCAGCTATTGAGGTCGTACTCATGACGCGAGTTTTGAAAAATTTCCTCAAATGTTCATCGATCCTACCCAGGAGATGACGAAAATGAGGTCCGTTCAAAATTATATATATATATATATATATATATATATATATATATATATATATATATATTTGTCTGTTAACGCTCTAGCGGTCGCAATTTTTGTTTAATCGTAACCAAACTTCATATTTAAGCGTTTTACGTAAAAAGAGAGATCAAGTTCGTTAATGGCTGAAATTGGACTAGTGGGAGGGGGTTTTAGAGGGGGGATTTTTGAAAATTCAAAATATCTCCGTTACTATACGTCGGATCGAAAAATATTATAGAATCAATCTTATTGCAAATTAAATTTACTATAAATATTGTTATATACATTTATTCTCTATCTTGAATATTAACTGAGATATTTGCATTTGTATTCTGCATGTGCTCGGCAGCAGTGGCTATGTTCGGACTTTCCGCCGTGAGCTCTGGCGGCCGTTTTTGTAATTATTCGTCCCTCTCGTGAATAGGTTTAGAGGTTACTTACTACTACAGCTGTTATTAGGCAGATTTCTCTATTGTAAAACTTCACGTGGGAAATCTGCTTAGTTTACGCAGCCCCTGCGTGACGGACTTTTCGTTATATGCTTTCGGTTCAAATATTTTTATGGGATGGCCAACAGGGTAGTAATCAAAATACTGAACAGTAGGGTAGAGGCTGCATACGTCTATATATTTTAACTTTTTATTCTGGACTTTAAGCTTGCTTGCATTCGTCCTTCCACCATAAAATGCATCTCTAGGATCTAAAGGTTCCACTACTGTTGTACGCTTATTCAAAGCTTTCTTATATTCTTTACTTTTAATCCATTTGCATTCCCACATCTCGATCAAGTTGTAGCCACCATTTATAATTTGGTCACTTCTTCTTCTAGTTTTTTCCCTCAAGTCACCCATAGTCTCATTGTTGACATTGTTAATAACCTCTTCTTGATAGCAATCAGAACATCCGTGCCAAAAACACCCGTGGTACTGGTATACTGTATTGGTATCTTTGTTGAACCCATCAACTTTTGCTCCACAAATCTTGACTTCGCCGCCATTCAAAGCGTGCTGTACGTTCTCAAAGGTACTAAGCCACGTAATAGAAGCTTCACTAAACATTTCTTTCTTATCACGCTTAATCACAGCCATAGTATTTTCCTGAAGATACTTGGAGCGGTAAATGGCCATACATACACTCGCTATCGTTATGTACTGAAATGGGTCGATGTTAGCAATATCTAAAAACTGTTTTCTCAGCTCTAAACAACCTCTTCGCAGAATATCTACATCTGAGTTACAGTAGTCTATAAATTCTTTTTGAAAGTCAAACACATACTTTTCTTTAACCTTTTGATGGTGCCGCTCAAGGAACTCTTTTCTAGGTTTCGCCTTCATCGTATCTACCCCATAGTATTTGGTATCTGGCAATGGTCCTACATAATTCTGATTGTGTCTTGTGTTGAAGAAATGAGGGAAGTAACCCTTTTTAAGTTCTTTTAGTCCGAATGTTTTAGGAAACTCGCTCAGGGCTGAAGCTACAAAATTATGGCTGTCTATAATCTTGATTAAACCGTTTACCTCAAGCATCATCAGTTTGGTCCCGCTGTAAATAGTGTATGGCTTTAGGGTGTTTTCTATACAGTATTTTAAAATGAATTGAGAGTCATACCCTTTTGCGTTGTGTGCGATGGCTGTATACCCATGATGATTTTTAGAAATCAACCATTTGCAGAACTCTTCATTCGTCCTAAAAGATAATTTGGTACCATCGATGTAATGGGCTACAACCAGGTTAGGAATATGAACTCCAGTATCTTGCTCAGCTTCATAATCGAACCAAATATACTTCTCTGTATACCCGCAACCATTAACATCAGTTATAATTTCCGTCAGGATAGTTCTATATAGTACTTTATATTCTTGTTCTGAAATGACTCCGTTCCCCAGTTGTTTCTGAAGCCTAATGAGCTTTGCATTTTTGGCAAGTTTATGCTTGTTTTTGCAGGCAAAGTGTTCTAAAAACCTTTCCTTATCTGTCGCGGTGCAAACACACCTTGTATCACATTTTCCTCCTTTCTGTTGCTTGCGCTGGATATAGCATTGATGTTCGTTAGTTTTGCAAGGCTCCATGCAATTAAAGCAGAAAGAGTATCCACATTTGTGTTCCTTAGATCTCTGAAGAATCATATTACAACCTCTACACTTGTAGACGTCTTTGCACACTTTATCATGGTTCTCTAGACACTCCAGGTTGTAACAATACCTGTTACAATCCTTACAATAGACCTTATTCTTTTTATCCCTCGAATGGGCTGGTTTCATACACAAGATGCAGACAGTTGCGTTCTTCTTACACTTATGCTTATCCTTGTTATTGTAAGGTGAGTCACAAGCATCACAATAATAACAGCTTCCGAGAAATGCTTTCATACTGTTTATAACATCAAAATGGTTCCCGTTTTTGTATAGATAAATTTTACTATCAGTCTCTTGACCCACATAAATAATGGTATTGAAGTTTTCGGCACAAACAACCTTTATTTGAATATTTAATAGTTTTCAGTATTCTTTATATCCTCTAATGTGAAAACTTCTTCATTGTAATTACCAAGTCTCTTGCACAATTCGTGAGTCAGTTCAGTTTGAATTTGTCTACCCATTCTGACCTGCTTAATATCCATATCGCTTAGCTGTCTACCAAGAACCTCATTCGAGTGGTATGTGAGGGCCGTGACTATGGCTCTTGGGCAGCACAAGTTATCATTGTTCTTGATTTGGGTAATGCATCTTTTGGTTCTCACGTCATCTGTTAGGTTTATTATCTTCTGTGCTTTTCCTTGACCACTTGGCATATTCACAATCTTGATATTAAACCTAGTTTGGGTAATGTTTAGGTTCTCGTTAGAAGACAGAATTCTACCGATATGGTTCATGAAGGATCTAGCCTTGATGTCCGATTGTACGACAGTTGAAATATCGTGATTGAAATTAGGGTTGCTTGCTACTATAATTAACTTATCTCCTTTTTTGCAGTTGCCCTTCTCTTTGGCCAGTTTAATCATTGCGTTGATGGCATTTTCAACTTCCATTAACATCAATTTTTATGGTATAGTCTACTTCAGTTGCATTAAATTTTTTAATGAATCGTGTGTTGGACTCTGTTATGACGTATGGTGGCTTGCGTTCTTCTTTTGGTGGTTCTATTAAGTCTTCATGAAAGTTCAGTTCTTGAGCTACCTTATTACGAAAGATAATGTCTTGTGTCTTTAAAATAGATTCTATGATTTCTGGTTTCCTCATCCTAACAGTTACTTTAATGTTTTGAGTGTGTCCAATCTCTCTGAGTTGTGGTATTGTTAAGGTTTCTAAATCATTCTTTTTGTATAGTACATCCTTGGCTTTCTCGATTGCATTAACTAGTTGAGCTTTCTTCCATCTTGAATAACCTCGCAGGTTGTAATCCTTTGCCATGGACCTAAGAGCCTTACAAGTAATTTGTTCTTTTTTCTGCTCCTCCTTCTCTTCATTGTTGGGGTCATTCTTGAGATGACTCTTTGATTTCAAGTGCCTGGACCAGTTTTTAGAAGTAATGTCGTACTACACTTGTTGCAGTGTTTATCTGCATAGTTCGTTTTCTTTCCTTCCGACATATTCATTTATTTACTATATTATTTAAAAAAAAATCAATTTTTTGAAAATGAAAAAAATGACTTACGGTGAATAGCATATAATATTTTTAATGGTCTACAACCATTAAAAACGATACAATTTAATAGTTTTCTTTAAATTCAGTCTCAAACTTTACCTTCAGTTCAGCTTTAATATCATTATAAGCTAATTTTCTGAGTTCGCCTTCAGTAGCCTTTTTAGGAATTTAACCTTTCTTTCTTTAAGCTGTGTCTTTACCTGTTTAATCGTTTGAAGTGGCGGCTGATCACCCCTACCAAATAAACGATCTCTAGCTAACATTTTACAAAGTCTATACTCCTTCAATTCGTAAATAATATCCTCCAAAGACTCTTTATTCTCCTTATAAAACTTAAACTCCGGGCATTTAACCAGTTCCCAAAACCCACCATTTTCTGCGCATAAACGCTGTGCCTCTTCAGAGAGATTACAAGTCATTTATTTACTATATTATTTGAAAAAAAAAATTATTTATAAAGCACTCCTTTGTAGGGAGATATCTAATATTAAAAAAAATAGAATAAATAAATAAAAACATGAGTCAAGTTAATGTTGATCTAGAAGAACTGATTCACTGTCACAAGTGCAAAAAGAAGACCATGAATCTGGACCCTGAATTAGTTCAAACAAGTAATGGGCTGTGGAGGATTTCAACCAAGTGCAAGGTTTGTAAGACAAACAAGAGTAAATTTATTAAGCTTCAAACCCAGTATAAACCAGAGCCTAAAATTGCCTTAAATGAAGAAGAAAGGCGGAAAGCATTGAATTACACAAGCCTGCCCGGAAGAACTTCTCAAAGAGGTCTATTGTAACCCTAGGAATAGATGATTTGTGGGCTGCTGATCTCGTTGTCATGTCCAACTATGAGAGTGACAATGATGGTTATAAGTACATCCTCAACGTAATAGATACATTCTCCAAGTTTGCTTTCTCAGAACCTTTAAAACGGAAGGATGGGAGGGTGGTATCTAATGCATTTGACAAAATTATTAAAACTGCTTCCTTGGTTAACCACAACCCTCCTAAGCTACTTCACACAGACAAAGGTTTAGAATTTAAAAATAAAGAGTTTAAAACGCTCTTAGCTAAGTATGGCGTAAAGTTGTATCACACGGAAAACGCTGAAAAGTCAGCCATCGTGGAGCGTTTCAACCGTACTTTAAACAACAAAATGAGGGTTGAATTTGAGTACAATCACAGCTTCAGATGGGTGGATATTTTACAAAAGCTGATTGATGACTACAATAACAAAGATGTCCACAGAACAATCGGTATGACTCCAGCCAGCGTTAACAAAGATAACGAGACGTCCATAAGGCTATTACAAAATGTAGGGAATAAGCAACCTGATACTACATTTCAAAGTCGGTGACAGAGTAAGGATTAGTAGTGTTAAAAACCAATTCTCTAGTAAATACAAACATAACTGGAGTAGGGATATATTTATTGTTGCAGAAGTACTACCAACAAGCCCCATTACATACAAAATAAAGGATTTATCTGGGGAAGAGATTATAGGCTCCTTTTACACCCAAGAACTCTTAAAAACACAATTATGAACCAGTTAAAATAAATTTTTAGTTTTAAGCTTTTAATGGTTAAAATTAGACCATTAAAAGTAGAATGTATGTATTAGTCTCTTATCAGGCACAAATAAACAGTCGTGTCGGTGGTACCATTGTCTATCAGGTCACCTTTTTCATTCCTTAAAGTGAGCTTGATGGAATCTATTTTCCGGATGTGGTCCGTCAAGGGAACATACAAGATATTTTGAGGACGTTCGGCAATTTTGTATCCGAAAGGAGCATTAGGGAAGAAGGAATATAATATTTGAGAATGCTCATGAGCACACTGATCCACTGGGTGGTTTGATATACTAGATTCGGTAAGGTTGCAATGAACCTCAAGAACCTCGAATGGTCTCAGCTTGGGGGTGTGTTCACCTGTGGTTGTTAAGAATGTCACTGTAGAAATTTCCAAAAGCCCCCGCAATGATGGGCCTAACTCGGCTAGTATGGGTGAGGAAATACGAACACGATTATTGACTAATGACATGGTGAACTTTGAAGGAGTAAATCGTTCTGCTCGGCCACTCTCCGCAACATTAGCCAGTTCATCTTGAACATGCTTTTCCATATCTTTAAGGGTCCAGTAACCTTCAGAAATGACAACAGTGTGTATTCTTATGGAACGGTCTTTACCATAGAAATGGAAATATAGCTTACAATCCTTACAAACATTTTAAATGTTATTAAATGAGTAGAAACCGACGAGTCCTATTTTATACCTTTCGGAGTCGTCCAACATTATTGGGTGTGAAAGGTGCAAAGCAAGCTCACTCGAATCTCCCCTGATTTTTATAATCTTCATTTTCTAATTAATAAATGACTTCTTTATTAAAAGGGAAAACTAATACTAAAAGAAAAGACAGAGAGAAGTTTGATATTGTTGTTTACCACAACGGTGTAGAAACTTGTGATGACATCATCCCTCATCCTTTAAGAGCACTTATAGTAGGCCCTTCAGGGTGTGGCAAAACCACACTACTTTGCAATTTTATTTATAGAGACTGGTTACCTTACAAAAAGCTTTATGTCTTCAGCAAAACAATTGATCAAAAGATATCCTCTGATATGAAGGATATTTTCGAAGGAGTAGAGTACAAGATTGGGGAGACTGTTGCATACTTCAACGATTTTGAAGATATGATAACCGTAGATGATTGTGAACCTAACTCTTTAATAATATTTGACGACTGTTTGAAGGAGAACCAGAAGGAGATACACAGATACTTCATGAGGGGTCGGCATAAGAATATTTCATGTATATATCTGACTCAGTGTTATAGTAAAGTTGACCGCCAGTTTATTAGAAACAATGTTAATTTTCTTTGCATCTTTAAACAAAACAATCATTACATGAACATGATATACGACGATTTTGTTGGGAGTGACTTTCAAAATTTCAAATTATTTCGGAACTGTTGTAGCGATGTATTCAATCAGAATTATGGCTTTGTAACTATTGATCTGACTAAGAAACCAAGCTGCGGAAAGTACAAATTCAAATTGGGAAAGAGTTTACTACCAAACTAAAGTAAACTCGAACTAAAGTGAACTCGAACTAAAGTGAACTCAAACTAAAGTGAACTCGAACTAAAGTGAACTCAAACTAAAGTGAACTCAAACTAAAGTGAACTCAAACTGAACTCCAATAAAGTTTATATAAAATTTTGTAATTAATAAATGAACGACCAAAAGATAACTGCCCAAAAGGCCAAAGAGCTAAAGAGAATTGAGCAAGAATTACTACAGAAGTATAAGAAGATTGCTAAGCAACAGAAGGAGGAGGAAGAAGGTAAGCTTAAGGAATATCGACCAATCACCGAGGCTTTAGAGAAGGTCGATGAAACCATAAGTGACAAGCTTAGTCAAGTTGATACTAATATCAAAAATGTTTTAGAGCAAAATAAGACTCTAATCACTGACCTAGTCCCGTTCACTAGAAACATCGCCGATATGGAGATACCTCCATCTGAACCAGAGACATCTTTCGAGAAAAGGTTATTTGAGACTCCGGCTGCCTTTATGCCTAAAGGCAAAAGTACACCATTTGGGAGTAAGAATGTAAAATTTAACCTTCCTGGAGGTGAAGAAGAGGTCTATTCTGGAGATGGTGATGACTTGGATACCACGGCTTCATCAATTTACGATGACCCTCCAATAGAGTACATTAAAAGTAAGATTATTGGCCCCATAGGAGCTGCCTTTTTACCGAAGATAACTGATAAACATTATGGTCTAAAATGGGATGAAGAAGAAAGTCAATTTAGGTTGGGAAGCAAAAAAGTAGATATTGAGCATGACGATTTAATACTGGATGGTAAGAAGTTTAAAGGTACAACGGGTCTTTGGAGGTTACTAACCCAGGACTCAAGTGGTTTGTTTGAAGGTGGGATTAATAGGCTATTTACTGATGAAGACTTGAACAACTACAGAGAGATGTTAATTAAAGGATCAACATTTTACCAGAAGAACGACCCATCTACGAATAAGCCGAAAGCTCCACAGTCCAGAAAGTATAAACGTTTAGTGAAGAAAATTTATGAGGATAGTAAAAGCGGGGTAGTCTCGGGGTCAGAGCTGATTGAATACAATAATAAGTCGGTGATGTACATTAACAACTTTAATGAACTTATAAACAGGTTATGCTTAATCAAGGCTGCTGAGCATGCGGGTAATAATAATTTTCACAATGAAAAAGTAGGAGTACTAAAGTTTATAACGAATTTGTAGGAAGAAAAAGTTGACGACGAGAAAGGGACCGAGTACCTCATAAGGGTAGCCTGTTCTTTACCTGTGTAATCGGTGTTGACAGATGAAAAGATAGGGAATGGTCTCCTGAACGATATCTTAAACAACATTCCTCTACCAGAAATGCATTGGCCGGGATATAACTATCTAGGGCCCTTCACAAAGCTAGAAAAGAGGCTTGAACGCGGAGATAAACCAGTGAATAAGTTGGATGCAGCGGCCCAGGAACACGACATATTCTACAGAGATCATACAACTGTGAAGGAACAACACAAAGCCGACAAAGTCCTGGAGCATGCAGCTTGGGATAGAGTCAAATCAAAAGATGCTGACTTGGGTGAGAAGGTTGCTGCATACGTTACTACTAATGTTATGAAGGCCAAGAGGCACCTAGGAATGGGATTGGATTTGGACAATGATTCAATGTTCTTTTAATTTTTTAATGCTTGATGGAAGCATTAAAAAAATATTTATGGTTTCCTTCGGTCAAAGACTTTCTTAAACTTCTTCCACATTGTTTCTCACGACGTCGTATACCAAAGACTGCATTGAAACAATCACGATGTAGAGTGTCGTATTTGGGGCAGGTGGAGTGTTAAAGTCAAAGTTAATGATAACATTATTTCTACTTTGTGATATATTTTTAGGGCCTTTACTAACGTTAAAGACATACATTGGTCTGTTCTGGATAAAATCAGAGGGTGAGTAGTAAACATTTTCAGACTTGGAGTTATATGTCCTTTTAAAGTCTTGATACATTTCATACATAATGGCATAATTACCTCCATCAATGTCCAAATTGAGTAACTCTTCGGGGTAGAATGTGTCATTGATTTTAACTCTGATGTTTCTGACGTTTGTATGGTCAAATTTTGAAGTATCCTTTAGTTGGTCGTTTGCTCTATTGGTTTGGAATAATGCAACCACGAATTTGGGTTTGTCTACATTCCTGTAAATATTGGTTATATCAAATGAGAAAGTGGTTCCGCTCAGCCCTCTCTTCTCTATGCATTCCCACTTGCGAAAGTTGAATGGTTGGGATCCAAATTTGGTTAACTCATTGACTAGTTCAATTTTTGTTGTAGCGCTGAACTCGATGATCGGGACTCTGATTATGAAGTCTGTAATCGTTATTTTACCTACAGAAACATCACTCTTCATCCTAAATATAGCATCGTTGTCACTTGCCCGCAGAAAGGTTATTAAGAAGCCTCCTTTGTAAAATGGAAGTCGCACGTCTTCGAAGAAACCCAAACCTAGATCGGAAAGGTTGCCTACAGCAAAGAACTTGCCGTGTTTGACGTGAGATTCGAAGCCACCATTACCCTTTCCTAGAGCTTCGTCTTTAGAGTAAGTTAAAGTCCCCTTTACAGTGCTCAAGATTCCAGGATGGTCAATGTAATCAATCATTTTGTTGTGTTTCTTAACTTCAATCTTTTGGAAAAGGTGAGGGATAAAATTATCCACCAATTTAACATCAGTATTCGGCCCGTAAGGGTGAGCAGAGTCAGTTGATGCTAAGGTTCCTCCAATAAAATATTGGAATTTTGAAGCAACGAAATTGTCCCCCACATCGATTAAGAACTCTATTTTCTGGTTCTCGCGATTCAGGTTTAGTTCCGTGCTGTTTGATGGGAGAAAGTGCTTATATTGCTCCTTTTCAATGTCTCCATAGTACTTTGTATAATCCATTTTAATAATTGTTATAAAATCCTTTATTATATGAAAAATTTTAAAATAAATGTTATAATAAAGTGATCAGGAATGAATGAACAAATTGGGAACGAAGGAGATTCAAAACCTTCAGCACCTGGTGAAATCTGCATTAAAAGGAACAAGATTTGAGTCTGTTGAAGCTGTCAAAGAGAAAGCGGCACGCGTCCTGAAGGAGCTGACAGAAAAATACTTGCAGCACTGTTTCGAACAATGGAAGGTTCGCATGGAGTGTTGGAGGGATAAAGGAGGGGTGTATATTGAAGGTGATAATAAGTAAAAATGTATGAAATAAAAATAAAATGTTTTACAGCGTCAGTCTCGTTATTTAATAGCCGCACCTCGTATGTATAAAATTGTATCCTCTGTCTGTACATTGATTTTTTTTTTCAAAATTTCACGATAACTTTTCGTTTCACATGTCATAGACACCTATTGTGAAGATAATGTAATCTGATTTGTTAATATAATTTAATGTATTACAGAATTGATATACTAAAGGAGTTGGCAGCACTAGGGGGCTAGGGAGGTGTCGAGCTACTTACTTTGTCCTATCAGTTCTGCCGCTTCCCTGCCTACATCATATTTGTCTATGTTTACATGATAATTGATGCTTACACTTTTAGCAATATAGTGTTGTTCTCAGGAATGTGAATTTGTTTAATAATCATAAATAAATAATTTAAAAGAACGCTGGGGAGGTGCACCCAGTTATTTCTGGTATTTATTAACTCTGCTCCGTTAATGTATGATATACTTTACTAAATACCAATATAAATATACAGTTTACAATCGAGACTTACAAAAGAGTATTTTTAATAGCGGTTATCACTTAGCTAAAACAGCTGTCACCATTAAGCTTTGTACCGCATCAAGGGAAAGGAACTTTTATTCATATGTGCTTTGGAAGATAGAATACTTTCTTCTCCTCCAGCTAGAACCTCCTATGTAAATAGGAATTAAAATGTTATTTGGGCTTGTATAATTCAGTGACTAACGTACTTTAAGTGAATTTTTAGTGATCGCACTATAAAAAAGTAAGCGAATATATCAAGAAAGGTCTTATTTCAAGCTTAAATAGGAAATATTGTACTCAACGGTCCTTCACTGGATGAAATACATGCGAGTAAGTTGTGCGCTCAAGTCTATTAACATTTTCGTCTCCGTTCAATTATACTAATCGGATTTTTATTTAGAAATATTGTACTCAACGGTCCTTCACTGGATGAAATACATGCGAGTAAATTGTGCGCTCAAGTCTATTAACATTTTCGTCTCCGTTCAATTATACTAATCGGATTTTTATTTAGAAATATTGTACTCAACGGTCCTTCACTGGATGAAATACATGCGAGTAAATTGTGCGCTCAAGTCTATTAACATTTTCGTCTCCGTTCAATTATACTAATCGGATTTTTATTTAGAAATATTGTACTCAACGGTCCTTCACTGGATGAAATACATGCGAGTAAGTTGTGCGCTCAAGTCTATTAACATTTTCGTCTCCGTTCAATTATACTAATCGGATTTTTATTTAGAAATATTGTACTCAACGGTCCTTCACTGGATGAAATACATGCGAGTAAGTTGTGCGCTCAAGTCTATTAACGTTTTCGTCTCCGTTCAATTAACTAATCGGACTTTTATTTAGAAATATTGAAGTGATAAATAGTGTGTCTTTCGAGCCGGTGGGAAATATGCTTAGATTACGCAGCCTCTACGTGACGGACATATAGTTTTCAGTCATCATTTGATCATTAATTCTACTCATACCATTTTCAATTAAAGCAAATCATACTTCAATTGAAACATTTCTTGTTCAGCTTAATTTTCAAATAGGATTCTTATTACGGGAGAATTAATGAGTTAAATGTTAAATGAAGTCATCAGGGTCGTTTTACAGCTGAAGGCAAATCTACTTTGTTTACGCTCAACCCGAGTGCCGGAGCTTTTTTCACATTTTAATGAAAGTTTAAACAGATTCCCTGCTGGTTTGCATGGGCACATTGTACTTTGGGCCCCCCCCCCCCCGGCACTTTCTGTGGCAGCTAAGCTAGGGGAGCTGGGCTCACAGGGATTAGATCCCAACTAAACCACCAAACGTGTCCTGGAAAATTTTTGAAAAAAGAGTGAGTTGAGTTTAAACGCTGAATAAAATAAAGTCTCTTTTATTCCAAAGGATTAGAGACTTAAAACTAGAAAAAACAGATCAGACTTCTCCCTGAAATTGTTTAATTTAATTTCTAACAGATGTGATTTAGCATTAAAAGAAAAAAGGAAGAATACTCTATTACATTAAGAATACTTATTATTTAATTCTTGGTGGAACTTTAATACATTTTATTACTTTAACAGGAGTCAGATTACGTGGTGCTGAAATTGTAAAAGAAGTGAGATGGTGTAGAGAACTAAGCCTAAACCTTTCGTAGCGATCCCCCTAAATGTTTTCAATGAGCGATAATAAATCAATGTTTGATAATTAGACGAGTGTTGGAGAGTAAAGGCATCCATCTTAGTCTGACTGGGAAAAGACTCTGCTAACGGATTTATTTACTCGTTCAATAGCATACCCTGCCCCAGCCTCGATAGAAAAGGGTGATAACCTATAGATAACCTGCCCCAATTATCCTAAGTGGACGCTAAGAAAAAGTCCGTCACGCAGAGGCTGCGTAAACTAAGCAATTTCCCTCGGATGTTTAACAATTGATAAATCAACCAGCTGCTAACACAACTGCACCGTCAACATCAACTGAATAAATACAAACATTATAAGAAACCTCCAGACGGAAAGCACCTGAAACGAAAACAAATAGGTGTGCCAACTTCTCACAGAAAACAGAAACAATTACGGAAATATATCAAGATATAACATATTAATTGTATAGAAAACTATTTACTATCTCTAGGACTGTAATATATAATGGATCTGAATTATTTTTATCTCATTGAATCAAATTTTAGTAGTCCAAGAACTTAAGAAGGGAGGGGGGTTACGATAACATATTTTCATTTATCTCGTATAATAAAAAATAACAATTTATGGTATTTAAGCTTAGAATAATTTGGTTTATCTCTTAGTGAAGAGTATTGTTTATGTAACATGAGTAGAAATGGGGGTTTACTGAAAGCTCAAAACTGAAAAATGCAAATATCTGCATTTATTATTACTCAACTTAGAGAATAAATTTATATAACAATCTTTTTTTTTACATAAAACTACTAAATATTGAATTTGGGAGCGATAAAAAAGAATTGCGGCCGTTAGACGGGTAACAAACAAATACATAGATAGCTATATATATATATATATATATATATATATATATATATATATATATATATATATATATATACTAGCTAGGGTACCCGGCGATACCCGGGAAATTATTGTTGACTGACTAATGATAGCATTCTTACAGTAAGACTTCAATGTGTACAAATACACTTCCCTCCACGACGTAATGTTTTTGCGAAATAGCCAATCCTAAAGGGTAAATTTTAGGTATTAATAGAATAGAAATTTTCGTTATGAAGAATAAATGAAAATGTGTTCTTAATGTATCCTAAACTTTTTAACTCACCGTTTTTGAATAATTCAAACCATTATCATGAATAGCATGTATTACAATTAAATATCATCTATAATGAACATAAGTCCTTCTAATACCCAATCCGAGCACATATAGTTTAAGCATAGTTTAGCACGTAAGTAGATAATAGTAGATCTCAGTGGAAATCACTTCCCGTAATGCCAGCATTTGACAGGAAATAAGTAAACTCAATTAACTTTATTAGCTTCCCGTCTATTTCCGCTCTCGCATTAGAGTTATCAACATTCTTCTCCTTAAATTATTGATTCAAAATATTATTGTAATAATTTATCTACCTGATGGAATTAAATAATAGTGTTACCCTAAAAATAATTTAATTTATATACAAAAAGCTAGTCGAGGGGAAGAGATCGTAGCCCTCCCTGCAACCTAAGTAATACTTTTAACAATCACATAGAGTTTAAACGCATATTGTCTTTTGTCATTATGGGATTACCATTACCGTTTAATTGTTATGATAGTATACATTTGTTTCAATAACATGAAGATATCGGAAATAAGATAATATATTACCAAAATCAAAGAGTTTGATTCCCTTCTACTTCCGCTATCACTCCTTGAGGAAATTCAGCATGATTCTGTTTAAATAATACATTATACTAATTAAATAATGGAAAACCTCTTATAATTTGAATTTCTATTGGAAATAAATAACAAGGTCATTTTCTAGGAAAAATAAATAAATGAGGGGGGGGCGGAGATTTATAATTTCAATAATCCGAATCATATTTAGAACTAAGTAATCGAAATAGATAAGACTAAAACATAACATTATTTGTCATAATATGCCTATATTAGAAACACTTAAATAAGTACTAATAAAATCGTCGACTCCCGCTATAGATTTAGCGTATAGCCCGTATTAATATCATTATACGACAAAAGTGAATGAAACAAAAGTTGCTCTAAATAACACAGTAAAGAACTTTTGCTATGTGCACGTTTGCCGAAAAACAAATAGAAAATGAAGTCTCTCAAATGTTTACTTCAGGCCTCACTTATAACTCCCACTCCCGTTCGAACCTAAAAATTTTAATATAGCTTATAATCATAGAAGATTTAATGCTAATTCAAATACTGAGTTTGTAAAATTCGGTTCAATCCTTAGTGTCCAATAAAATAGTTGGCTCCCGCTGTAGTTTTTGGTGAATACCTCGTTTATACTTTGTTATAAAACAAAAGTGAATATCAAAAAAGGTTACTCTAAATAACAAAATAAACAACTTTTGCATATTTTCGGAAAAACCAATAGGAAACGAAATATCCCAATTTTTAATTTCAGGCCTCCTTAAAACCCCCACTCCTGACCGTCCCTAGAAATGTTAGTATGGCTTGTTATAATGAAAGCGTTAGTGCTAATACACATCCCGAGGTTTATTTAGTTCGGTCCATTCTTTTGTGTCAAATAAATTTGTTGACTCCCGCTATAATTATTAGCGTATAACTCATTTATACTTCGGTATACGACGAAAGTGTATATAACAAAAGTTACTCTATATAACAATCTAAATAACTTTTGCTATGTGCATATTTGCCGAAAAACAAATAGTAAACGAAAATCGCTATTTTTAATTTCAGGCTTCCCTTATAACCCCCACTCTTGTTCGTCTTAGAGAATATTAATATAGCCTAAAGTCTAAGTTTCATAAAATTATATATAAGATTCGGTTCAGCCGTTTATGCGTGGAAAGGTAACAAACAAACATACACCAAAGAAACAAAATGCAGTTATGGTGTCTACGACATGTGAAACGAAAAGTTATCGTGAAATTTCGCGAAAAAAATCAATGTACAGACAGAGGTTAAAATTTTATATATATACATATATATATATATATATATATATATATATATATATATACATATATATATATATATATATATATATATATATATATATATATACTAGTTCAGATACCCGGCTTCGCCAGGGAATTGATATGAGGCTGAATGGTGATGGTATTTTTTTGGCAAGGCTTTACTTTGCACAATAGTTTGACATTTACCCGTCCCAGTGTTTAGGGTTAATACCATGATATTTGTTAATAATAAAATTAATTTTTTATGTAAGTCTTCACTGTCCTCCAAATTGTCATATTTCCCGTCTCCTGTGCATTATGCATAGAATTGAGTTATTAAGGACAAAATATCAACATAGATTTGAATTAATTTTTCCAGGTGAGGTACCTCATAGTTCAAATTGGAATGAATTGTTGAGCATATCAATATTTCTATGCAAATTACTTGCTCCACACATTGTTCCTGGAGAAATGTATAAAACAAAAGTTAATCTAAATAACAAAGTAAAGAACTTTTGTTATGTGCATGTTTGTCGAAAAACAAATAGACAATGAAATATCGCGAATTTTTATTTCAGGACTTCCTTATAACCGCCACTCCCGTTCTAACCTAAAAATTTTAATATAGCTTATAATCATGGAAGAATTAATGCTAATTGACATACCGAGTATTTTTAAGTTCGGTTCAATCATTAGCGCCCAATAAAATAGTTGACTCCCGCTTTAGTTTATAGTGTATAATAAAATATAAATAATATGCTTGTTATAATGAAAGCTTTAGTGCTAATACACATACCGAGTTTTATTTATTTCGGTTGGGACTTTTCTCCCAAATAAAATTGTTCACTTCCGTTATAGGTTTTAGCGTATATCTCCTTTATAATTCGGTATACGAAAAAAGTGCCTATGACATGTGAAACGAAAAGTTATCGTTAAATTTCGAGAAAAAAATCAATGTACAGGCAGAGGTTACAATTTTATATATGTATATATTAAATTGTAACCTCTGTCTGTACATTGATTTTTTTCTCGAAATTTCACGATAACTTTTCGTTTCACAGCATAGACAACATAACTGCATTTTGTTTCTTTGGTGTCTGTTTGTTTGTTTGTTACTTTTTCACGCATAAACGGCTGAACCGAATTTTATGTAACTTGGTATGTATATTACTACTAGCCCAACTTAGACTTTAGCTATAATAATATTCTCTGAGACGAAGTGAGGGTTATAAGGGAGACCTGTAATCAATTAATTAATAACGATATTTCTTTTCGTAGTGCTCTTTCGATAAATATTCACTTTCAAAAGTTACAATTTAATTTCCCATAAAGGCTTAACAAACTAAACAAATCTAGATATGTGTATTAGCACTAACTACTTCATGATAATAAGCCGTACCAACGTTTCTAGGGACAAGGGGTTGTAAGGGAGGCCTAAAATTAAAAATAGCGATATTTCGTAAGTAATTTTTCTTGTATACACTTTTGTCGTATACCTAAGTATAAATGAGTTATACGTTAAAAACTACTGCGGAAGACAACAATTTTAATTGGCACAAAAAACTCAACCAAACTCGGTATGTGAGTTAGCATTAACGCCTTCCTTATAATAAATAAGCCATACTAACATTTCTTGGGATTGGCAGGAGTGGGGGTTATAAATGAGGCCTGAAATAAAAAATAGTAATATTTTGTTTCCTATTGCATTTTCGGCAATTATGCACATAACAAAAGTTGTTTATTTTGTTATTTAGAGAATCTTTTGTTATATACAATATTGTCGTATACCGAAGTATAAAAATGTTATACGCTAAACATTATAGCTGGAGTCAACAAATCAATTTGGCACAAAAGAATCAACTGAACTAAATAAAACACTCGGTATGTGTATTAGCACTAACGCCTTCCTAATAATAAGCCATACTAACATTTCTAGGGACGGGCAGGAGTACGGGTTATAAGGGAGGCCTGAAATAAAAAATAGTGATATTTCGTTTCCTATTGGGGTTTCGGCAAATATAATATGCACAGAACAAAAGTTGTTCATTTTGTTATTTATAGAAAGTTGCGGTGTGACGGGTATTAACCCTAAACACTGGGACGGGTAAATGTCAAAATATTGTGCAAAGTAAAGACTAGCCTACAAAATACCATCTTAATTCAAGCACAAATGAATTCCCGGGCATCGCCGGGTACCTTAGCTAGCATATATATATATATATATATATATATATATATATATATATATATATATATATAATAGTAACCTTTGTCTGTACATTGATTTTTTTCGCGAAATTTCAAGATAACTTTTCGTTTCACATGTCATAGACCCCATAACTGCACTTTGTTTCTTTGGAGTCTGTTTGTTTGTTTATTTGTTTGTTTGTTAGTTACCTTTTCACGTATAAACGGCTGAACCGAATTTATGAAACTTAGTATGTATATTACTACTAACCCAACTTTAGGCTATATTAATATCCTCTGAGACGAACAGGAGTGGGGGTTATAGGGGAGGCCTGAAATTAAAAATAGCGATATTTCGTTTCCTATTGGTTGTTCGGCAAATATGAACATAACAAAAGTTGTTTGATTTGTTACTTAAAGTAACTTTTGCTATATACACTTTTCGTATACCGAATTATAAACGAGATATTCGCGAAAACCTTTAGCGGAATTGAACAATTTTATTTGGGACAAAATACCCAACAAAAATAAATAAATCTCGGTATGTGTATTAGCACTAACGCTTTCATTATAACAAGCCATACCAACATTTCTAGGGACGGGAGGAGTGGGGGTTGTAAGAGAGGCCTGAATTTAAAAATAGTGGTATTTCGTTTTCTATTCGTTTTTCGGCAAAAATGAACATGACAAAAGTTGTTTATTTTGTTATTTAGAGTATCTTTTGTGATATTTATTTTTGTCTTTTAACAAAGTGTAAACGAGATATACATTATAAACTAAATCGGGAGTCAACTATTTTATTGGGCGCTAACGATTGAACCGAACTTAACAAAACTCGGTATGTCAGCATGACATATTAGCATTAATTCTTCCATGATTATAAGCTATATTAAAATGTTTAGGTTAGAACGGGAGTGGGGGTAATAAGGGAGGCCTGAAATAAAAATTCGCGAAATTTCATTGTCTCTTTGTTTTTCGACAAACATGCACGTAACAAAAGTTGTTTACTTTGTTATTTAGACGAATTTTTGTTTTATACATTTCTCCAGGAACAATGTGTGGAGCAAGTAATTTGCGTAGAAATATTGATATGATCAACAATTCATTCCAAGTTGAACTATCAGGTACCTCACCAGGAAAAATGAATTCAAATGTACGTTAATATTTTGTTCTTAATAACTGAAATCTATGCATAATGCACAAGAGACGGGAAATATGACAATTTGGAGGAAGTGAAGACTTACATAAAAAATTAATTTTATTATTATACGACGGGTATAAACCCTAAACACTGGGACTGGTAAATGTCAAACTAGTGTGCAATGTAAAGCCATGCCAAAAAAATACCCTCACCATTCAGCCTCAAATCAATTCCCGGGCGAAGCCGGGTATCTGAGCTAGTATATATATCTACGAAAATATATAAAAATAACTAAAATTTTATGATCTATTTATCTAAATCTTTCAAAAATGCTAACTATCAAAAATACCCGAAATCCTCCAAAAAGTGCTAATGACCAAAAATACCCTCCAAATGCTAACGACCAAAAATACCCTCCAAATGCTAACGACCAAAAATACCCTCCAAATGCTAACGACCAAAAATACCCTCCAAATGCTAACGACCAAAAATACCCTCCAAATGCTAACGACCAAAAATACCCTCCAAATGCTAACGACCAAAAATACCCTCCAAATGCTAACGACCAAAAATACCCTCCAAATGCTAACGACCAAAAATACCCTCCAAATGCTAACGACCAAAAATACCCTCCAAATGCTAACGACCAAAAATACCCTCCAAATGCTAACGACCAAAAATACCCTCCTAATGCTAACGACCAAAAATACCCTCCAAATGCTAACGACCAAAAATACCCTCCAAATGCTAACGACCAAAAATACCCTCCAAATGCTAATGATCAAAAATACCCTAAATCCTTCAAAAATGCTAACGACCAAAAATACCCCTCTAAATGCTAACGATCAAAATGAAATTTATTAATATTTTAATAAACATTTTTGTAATGACCTAATGCTCTAGTATTAATTCCATCTTCTAAGATGAAACGTTTATCATCATTTGGTGACAAAGCTTTCTTATTAACTTGAATAGAATATATTTCATGCTTGTAACTCCTAAATTGAATCATACTTCTATAATGATCTCTTTTATTGAATAAACAATCTTTGTAATCATCGAATGATATTTTATTATCTTTTTTTCTTTCGATTTCTTACATATTACTCTTTCATTTTTCTAAGCATACATTTTAGATCTTAATCCTATAAATTCTTCCATAATTAATCTATTATTTTCATCCTTCATTTTTCCTAATACTTTCTTATTAATTCTAGGCATATTATATCTATTATCAACAGGGTAATCTGAAGTATCGAACAACTCAATTATATCTTTCATATCCTCATAAAAATCTTCTGTTTAATTAAATATGTTAAGCTATCTGTATCCATGTACATTAATTTAATATCATTTCCATATTTTGGTTTCATAATCTTATAATGGAAATCATACATTAAATACTTCGATAAATCCAATATACTCATACCAACATATATAGGTTTATTAAAGAAAACTTTTGTTTTATTCATATGAACAGCTGTTAAATTTTCATCAAAAATAGTTCTACCTTTAAAATTTCGTTTGGCTACTAATTTTTCAACTTTCTTATAATCATTACATACTTTTACATTAATTCTTTCCCTAATATTTTCCATTGTCTAAGCAAACACTGAATTATTCATCAGCTTGTAAAAATCTTTTTCGAAATCATTCTTAGCTTGAGTTCGCATTTTAGTATTGAGATCTACATATTTTTTTAACCAAGCTGATTGTTTGAATTCTAATATTCCATGAACCTTTTTCAGCTTTAATCCAATATCGAAACACTGCTTTAAATTTCTATAATGGATAACATATCTTTCTTTATCATATAATGTGGTCAATAGCTTTGACTGTTTTGAATTATCTGGAATTCTGTTTTTGGGAGCTAATAATAAATCAGAATGACAATCATGTAATTCTTTCGGATATTCAAGATCAACTTCTAATATATAACCTTTCTCTGAGTCATCTTCTAAATCCTCTATTTCACTCGGATTAACCCATTTGAATCCTCCATAAGGTAAATATTGGCTCATCGCCCATCCATATAAATTATTAGCATCCAGATACATTAAATGACTTCATGGTTGATTCTTATCAAAGTTCTTCATATATTTACTATTTGCTTTTGCATATCTATTACAACATTGTGAAACTCCTCCTCTGATTCCTTTTTCCAACATTAAAATCATATCATAATCATTTAATAATTCCAACTTAATTTCAGTTGTTTTTAACATTGCATCCCAAGATAATCCAGGAGCTGTAAAATACCATGCTGGATCAAGTTTGTAAGTTTTTAAACAGACATCTCTAAAGTTTTCAAATATATCAGCTAATATTAATACATCTGATTTAACATATAAATCTGAATACTGCCCCAAGTTTTTAATTTCAAATTTTTCCCATAAATTTTTAGCATGTTTATAATCATTTTCACTTATATCACAATCATTCAACTTATTATAAAATTCTTTAATTGGAGGTAATTCAGTTTCTTCAAATCTTTCTTCTGAATCAATATAATCATAAGGATACACACCTTTTCTTGTAATCAAATCTAATCTCTCATCATTGTAATATTTAGATGTTTCCCTAAACATAGATTTCAAGAATTTGTATTCTTCTAACTTTTTAATTTTGGGAGAATAATTTTTAATTTTCTCTTTTAATTCTTCCGGCAGTTTTCTTAAATTTGATGATAATGCATCTATGCTTGTTGCCATAAATCTGAATGAATCAATAAATCGTATTTTCAATTCACCAACTTTTTGATTGAATGATATATATCTCTCTTCAGTATTTGGAATTACATCAATATCTTTTTTCAAATTTTCCCATTGCTTTAACAAATAGATGAACATCATAACCAGACAAATTATGGATAAATACTGGAACAAATGAAGGATTTTGATAATTCAAATTACAAGTTTCATGAGCCGGACCTCTATATTTACCAGTTAAATAATCATGATCTCTTACTTTCTTTCCTTCTATAATATCTTTATCATATATTGACAAATATCAGTTTTCTGAAAATGCTTTTCATCTTCATCACTCATATTCAAAGGTTTATCATCATATATCTCGTGAATATTTTCAACTTCCTTTCTAATCATTTCTACAAATTTATCATCACAATCAACTCCTCTATATATTATAGGCGGTTTATAATCATCATTTTCATATTTTACATAATAACAAAAACTGTTTGGTTCATGCTTTTGATATTTCATAGTATAGGATTGAGTTGGATCAGGTTGACAAGTATCAATTTTCTTTGCGAAACATTCAAAATCTGCATATATAACGAAAGGTACTCTCAAAGATTTGTTATAGTTTTTAAAATATAAATATTCATTTTTCCTAGGCATTTCAATTTTAACAGCTGCTTTATTTTTACAATCAACTTCATGTTCTTGCAATTTTTCAGATGAATAATAATATGTTAAACATCTTTCACATGGATAAATTTTAACTTTCTTATTAATTACTTGCGCTTTGACTAATCTAGAGAGATCCTTAATTCAACAATAATGATCACATTTTTCATCTTTAATATAAAAGAGATTCACATGTTTGTCTAATTTCTTTTTAGTAATTCTTAGAGGGTGAATAGATTCTTCATATCCATAAACATTTATAGATATATTATTAAGTTTTTCAAATTTACTAATATCTGCAAAGGAAACGGGAAAGTTTATTCCCTCAAAATTCAACTTATCTTTAACTGATTCATATTTAGTAACTCTTTGAGGATGATCTCCTGCTGGATAAATTGCCGATAGAACAGAGCACATAAAACATTTATTATCATTATTTTTTACATTAATAATTGCTTTCTTTGATTTTATCGTTCTGGTAAATGAATATATGAAGAACCTCTTAAGGGATTATATTTATTAATTTTTAGTTCTAAATTATCAATACTCATAAGTGTCCATCCTGAACCTTTAGTATTAAAATCATCCATTTCTTTCATCATTTTCCCGATAACATTATCATAAAATTTATTTAGATCTGATAATTGTAATATGATTTCATTTTGTGTTTTGAATGAAAATTGTTTATTGTTATTATTTATTCAAATGAGTTCCGCAACATCGGTGATTTACTCATAACTAAATCGTGCACAAAAGAGTGAATAGAAAAAAAAAAAATAGAAAGAAGGAAACGTAAAAGGAGTGAACAAAGGTGGTTTTTGATAGGTTCACTGGAATACCATTTTTAAATGAAACAAACAATATTGTATGGAAACAGCAGGGTGGTGAGAAAATAATATAAATTAAAATGTAAGATTGACAGGTAGGGGGGGGGGGGAGAAATAAATAAAAATAATAATAATAAAATAAGGAAAAGAGAAAAGCAAAGAAATGAATACATACTAAAAAAAAGAAAGAAAGAAAAATAGGAGAAAGAGAAAACCAAAAAAAAAATGAATAAATAAAAAAAGGAGAGGGGAAAGGGAAACCAAAAAATAAAATAATAATAATAAATAAAATTAATGTTTATACACCCTGCTAATGTAGGAAAGAAGTGAGGAGTAGTGTGTGTGTGGAAATTGTTTAATATCTGTAATTATGTTTTTATCACCTACTCTCCCAAAGGTAAGGGACAAATTAAGATTAACTTTCATATCAATTTCCTTTCAAAATTTCAGAGATTTTATTGATTACTATATTTCATTGATATTCTAAAAATTCTGTTGGAAGTACATAATCTTTTGTGTTCTTAATTAGATATGTTTTAAATCGGGAATCATCAGCTGTTTCAATATCCTCTATCTCCTCACCTTTATTTAATACTTTTTTGTGAGTTGATATATGATTCTTTTCATAAGATTTTTTATAATATTTACTACAAACATCACATTTGATTTGTTTTTCTCTAGTTTTAGATAAACAAACTAGAATGAAAATTGAATTCATTTATCGATTTTTTTGTAGATTGATTTATTGATTTTACCTTTTAATATTATGTAATCTACAATAATCTTTCAATTGCCTCATAGTCTGTAAATTAAAATCCTTGACATGCTTTATTTTAGAAAACAAACTAGAATCAAAATTGAATTCGTTTATAAATTTCTTTTTCTCTATTTCATCAATAATATAATTTATAAGATCATCTTTATTTTTATGAAAAGGGAGCCTTTATATTATGAGATTTACAATAATCTCGAAGTTGTTTAGGAGTTTGGTTTTTCAGATCGCTCTTCATTTATTACAAATAATTTTATGAATATATTTTTATTAAAAATGAAATTTTTAAAATCTTGAATAATTTCAATTACAGGCTACCTTTTCAATATTTGTATTATGTATAGGACGAAGTTTATGGTTAATTAAATAAGTTTTACAAACATTTATACCACAATCACATTTAATTTTTTCATATTTTTTATTTTTAGTTGAAATATAATATTCTTGTTGATATTGTTTATAACAACCTTCACACCTTCACACAACTTCTATTTTTCATTCTATCATTTTTTTTGCATTTACCACATACTTTTTTATCTTCAATTTATTTATAAAATATTTTATTAATGTTTCACTATTCTAAATTGATTCAAAATATACTCTCTAAATTGTTTTTTTCTTTTCAATTATCTCAAATGGTTTTATCTCTAAAAGATGATTCCACAATGCTTTACTTCTTTTTGAGTTACGTATAGGAATATTATGTTCAATTTTTAATAAATCTGCTATCTTTGCAATAAAAAATTTATACGGTAAAGCTTTTCCTATATAATTTTCATTAAAAACTTCAAATAATTCTTCAATTTTAATTATATCTTCATATTTATCTATTATCTGCAATATGTGCTTATGAAAATATCTCTGTCTATATTTGTAATTATTATGAGGATATTTGATGGTATACAATAATAACAGCAGTTATCCAATACAGAATATTTACCACAGTTCTGACAAGTTTCTAAAACATGAATTTTTAAAGAATAATTTGTATTCAAATTAAAATCTTTATGTAAATAATTTTTAAATATTTTTTCAAACTCAAATATTTTCATTTTAAACTTTTGTTTATCGATTAAAGTAAAATTGATTCGCCATTCATAAGGTATTTCATATATAGTTACCAAATCATTAAATTTTACCTTCTTCATTTATATTTTTCGAATATTATTTCCATAAAGATTTCATGCGATTTATTTATTGATACAAATTTTTATATATAAACGGAGAGCTTGCTACATATTCTCAACAATACACTTAACTATTATATAAAGAAATATTTATAATTCTTGATGAAAATAATGATCCATGGTTTAAAGCTAAAGATATTGCTATATTGTTAAAATATAAAAATCCTAGAGTTGCTGTAATTAAGCATGTAGATGATGATTTTAAGATGAGATATAAAGATTTTTCGCAAAACGCGACTCCCTAAATACTGATGAGCAAACTGTTTTTATTAACGAATTAGGTTTATATTCTTTGATTATGAAATCGAAATTACCTCAAGCAAAAGAATTTCAAAAATGGGTTTACAATGTTATCAAAACAATTAGAAAAACAGGAGAGTATAAATTAAAACAAACAATAGAAAGTTTAGATAAAAGTAATGAAATAATGTTTCATACAACAAGAAGAATTTTAAAAGAGAAAGATGAAGAAATTCAATTATACAAAAATTCAAGAGAACAACTAAGCTCATATATTGTAAATGACACTGATAATGAAGATTTTCACCATTGTTTTATATTATTTAATTTAAATAATGACAAATGTGAATATACTTACTATGTTGTTAGATGTCAAATATTAATTAAATTCTTTCATTAAATTTTATTAAAAATTCTTTTCCATAATCGGTTTGTAATTTTTTTGGTTTATTTTTATTGTTTAAAATACTTTTAAATGCTTCTGAGACTAATTTACCAGTTTTATCTTTAACAGGAATAGCCCAAGCAGATTTAGAAAATGTATCTATTACAGTTAAAATATATTTAAATCCTTGTTAATAGATATTCCTTTTAAACTTCCAGTATTGATTTCAACTAAATCCGCGTGCCAGAGATCGTTTATTCCTTGAGTTATAATTTTTGTTCTTTAAAAATGTCTTCTAACTGGTTTATGAATTTCTTCAATTATTCCTTCTTTTACATTTATTTTTTTTTATTTTTTGACCTAAAAAAGTATTCTTTTTACTTCCACAAATTTCACAAATTCCTTTACCCATAAGTTTTCCATTTTTAGAAGTTTCTTCATGAAAATCCTTCATTTCTGTTTGTTTCTTACACTTTACACAATACATAATCATCATTTATTACATATAAAAATATATTAACTTAATCCTTTATTATTAAGAATGTAAAGAAATATAACGAAGTTCTTCTTTTCGTAGTTCTGATACTTCTCTGTTAAATTCTTTTCTTATTACTTCTATTTCTTTATGAATTTCTTCACTTAATAATGTTTTATATTCTTCTATTTTGTTAATTATGTCACTTTCAACTTGTACAGGTATAACATCACTAATTAAATTCTGAGTGAGTTTTTTCATCTTTTCATCTAAATCTTCTATAGTTGCATATTCAAATAATCTCTCTTTAATGATGTCTTGATAATCTTTTAAATCAATTGTTCCTTTATCCCTTTTATTATCATTAATTGCATTTTCTATCAACGTTTTTACTTGCTTCATAATAACTACATCATTATTATCTTTTCCTTCTGAAACACTAACAAGTCTTCTTTTATTAAAAGCAATATAACTTTTAGTAATTGTTAATATCGAAGCAATAATTTAATTAACCTTTGTTTTTAGTTCATTCTTTCATTTATTATTAAAATAATTTATTAATACATTCTTAAATTTATTTTCATCATCTTTTATTTTGGTTTTAAATGTTGAGATTTCTGTCCTAAAAGAATTTGAAAGTTCTTCTACAATATCATTTTTTAATTTTGTTTCATCAATATTAATAGATTCTGGAAAAATAATTTGATTTCCTAAAACATCAAATTTTAAAATAACTCTTGAATAAGATTCCATTTCTGTCTATTTATTAAGTTTAAAATTTCATTAAAATCAATACCTTTAGAAAAGAATTTAAGAACTAATAAACATAAATGTCCGCATATTGGTGGATCATTAATATTCTGTATTTGGTCTACATTATATATTAAATTATCTTTTCCCAAATATTCAACTAGTTCTTTAGATGGTTGAAGATTTCCATATGAATTAAAATAATATTTTCTATTTAAAATTTTTACAATATGCAACCCAGTGGGTACCATTTTAATATGAATTATCGATATTAACAATTCCACATTCAATATTTCTAGGATGTTTTGGAAGCTCACATCTCAAAAAAACTCCTCTAAAATATTTTATTTTAAGCTTCATAACCAATTCTTCAATATCAAAATTAGATAATGGTTTTATTTTTAATCTTTCCACCTTTCTTTGATTCCATTGCTTTATCATGTCTTATTTGTTCTTCTAATACTTTCTGTTTATGTTTTGAATCTATTACTGAACTTGCAACAGCACTTGCTCCTCCGAGTAATGCGCCTAAAGCTCCTAAACCCGCAAATATTAATGGAAGTATTCCTCCATCTTTTTCATTTTCTTTTAATTGCTTGAAAGTTAAAGTAATCCTTACACTTTTTTTATCTTTTGAGTTTTGCTCAATCTTAGTAATTTGTCTTTCAGTGAGTAAAATGTTATGAGTACCTTTTGAAGTTTGAATTGTTACATCCGTTTTCTTTTTTAGAGCATTAGCTATTTTAGATTTTTGATTATTCGTAAGAGAAATTTTATGTGTTTTATAAGAAGTCATGATTTTTCCTGTATTTATTAAGATAAAAAATTTATTTTATTGAAATATATCAAATTCATTATTTTTGTATAAACCCATTCCTAATTTTCTTTTAATTATCATCGCATTTGTAGTTAAATATGCGGCAGCTCTTTCTCCTATATCTGCATCTTTCGAAGTTACTCTTTCCCATGCTTTATTTTCTAATATTTTATCTGCAATATGTCTGTCGGATACTTCTTTTTGATCTCTATAATGTATATCGTGAACTTGACAAGCTTCATCCAATTTATTAATTGGTTTATCACCTCTTAACAAGTCTTATAAGATATTCAGTTCCTTTTTTATCATCAATATTTTTTTCTAATAGGTTTGTTAAATATCTGATTATTCCTACTTTTTCATTATGGAAATTATTATCTCCAGCTAGTTCAGATGCTAATATCAAATTTAATCTTGAAATTAATTCATTTAAATTATTTATATATAAAACAGAATGTTGATTATAATTAACAATTCCCTTTCCTGTAACTGGTAAATTCTTCATTCCTTCATATATTGGTTTTAAGAGTTTTTTTATATTTTTCTGTCTGTGGAGCATTTAGGCCTATTAGTAGTAGGATTATTTTTTTGATATAAAGGATTCGTTTTAATTAGCAAGCCTTTGTAAGTTTTAAAGTCTTCATCTGTAAATGTTATTCTTCCTGTAGAAGGAAATAAATGCTTATAATCTTGAGTTAATAATGCCCATAATCCTCTTGTACCTAGTAGTTTAAGTAGTTAAAATAGTTAAACTTGTATTAAACTTAAATATACAATATTATTTACATTTTTATTATTCAAAACTTCTTGTCTTTCATTTTTTATCGAAATGTTTATTTTTTGAATTTTGTTAGTTCCTTTTTTGATGGAGACATAAAATATTTCTGGAGGTCTATCTGATATTTTAGAACCATATGGAACATTTGGGAAAAAGGAATATAATATATCTGTTTCCTCATGTAAATTCTTATCAACTGATTGATTTACTAAGCTTGGTTCTACTAAATCACAATGAATTTCTATTACATCAAAGGGTCTTAGTTTTGGTATATCTTGTCCTTTATGAACAACAGTATTCTCTAAAAATGTCTCGTTCTTGAAGTTAGTTCTAAAACCTAAAATCTTCCTGAAATTTTTGCTTATTGAAAAATCAATAGGTGAATAAATTTCAATTTTCTTTTCCTCATTCATTTTAATGTATAATTCATCATTGTTTAATTCTTATTTAATGTCATTATTAAGTTCCTTAAGAGAAAAATAACCTTCAGGAATATTTACGGTATTAAACTTATCAATATCGATTTTAAATGTTATAGATGTATCTTCTAAAATATTACAAACGTTATTGTCTGAATAAAACCAACTCAGACGTTTATAGGCTGACGGTCATTAATTCGGTGTGTTTACCCCTTCACGACCTTTTTGATCGTTTATAGATCTTTTATTCAGGGTATTTACGTAAAGGTAACCGAGCTGAAAGTATTTTTGAAGAAAATGGCTAGCTCATGAGTTCACCTCATGTTTTTCACCTCTTATCCCTACCTATGGCCACTCAGTAGGGGAGATGAGAAACATTTGGATTCCTCACTTTTCCACACAATTAAAAAATTTGGAACTTATATTTATACTGAATTACTATATCAGAGAACATGCAATTTTATTATGTATTATATTTCTTAAAAGATTGCTTTTTTATATGGAACATTTCCTCATTATTTCAAGATTTAAGTGTTTAATTGTTTACGAATCTACTCTCTACAATTTTTATAAGAAATTCTCTTGAAATCGGTAAAATAAAAGTAATAAAGAAAGTATTTCGTGTAGTTAGTTAGATTTCTACTCTCCAGAGCGCAGCATGTACTGGAATGTGTAAAAATATCTAATTTATACTTTCCACTTTCTTATCTAAAGCTCCGCCCTTTTCCTCTATCTGATATTCCACCATTAAAATCTCTGGCCCCACCCACAAAATGGAAAATATATATGTATATATCTACTTTAAATTTTAATTGTTCTTTTAATCCTAATAAATTTTCAAATGCAAAGAAAAAGTTGATCCATTATATAATTTATTTATTATTATATAAATGAGTAAAAAATATAGAATCAAGATTTATCATAAAGATTCATCAAAAAATGAGAATGATATGTTTCCAGATACTTTGAGGTGTGTTATTGTTGGTGGAAGTAATTCAGGCAAAACTACATTATTGTTAAATTTTGTTTATAATAAAGACTGGATAAATTATGGTTATTTGTATGTATGTAGTAAATCTTTAGAACAAGAAGTTTATCAAAAAATGCAAGAAATATTTCAAAATATATCAGATAAACTCAATGAAGAAATTGGATTCTTTTACAGTGATATCTATGAAATTCCTAATGTAGATGAGTGTAAAGATAATAGTTTGGTAATTTTTGATGATTGTGTTTTGGAAAATCAAGATAAAATTAAGGAATATTTTGTTAGAGGAAGACATAAAAATATTTCTTGTTTCTATCTAAATCAATGTTATTCTCGATTAGATCGACAATTTATTAGGAATAATGTAAATTTCTTATGCATTTTTAAACAATCAGATCATTACATGGATTTATTATATAAAGATTTTATTGGAAATGATTTTGAGACAAAAAAAAAAATTTAAATATTTTTGTAATGATTGTTGGAAAAATGATTTTAGATTCATTTTTATGAACTTAAATAAAAAGATGAGTAATGGAAAATATATGTTTGAACAGGTTCTTGATAGGGAAAAGGATGAAAAATAAAATAGAGAATACAAACCTAATTCATTGATAAAATTGGTATGTGATGTATATTTTCTATGGGTAGCGATTCTGTTGGTTATTTTGTGATCAATATTTCCAATCAAATGTACCGGGTCCTGGAAAAACAGCTGGGAACAGAGAGCACTCTGGCGGGGATTTTTGTAATCTACCACAACATGTTATCTTGAGTTGTAGCTGCTTTTTTCAAATAGAAGTTTTTATCCAGTTTTTATCACCTGTTTAATCATTTTCCCAAACCCTTCAGGTTATGGGCCCAGTGATTGCTTAAATCGTTTTCTATCGAGAAAAAGTATAGATTCGATCGAAAAACTTCATGAAAAGTGTAAATCTCGTGTGTTGTCCCCATGTGCAGTGAGGTTAGGTTGTGAACAGTTGATTATTTCGCTGAATTTCGTTCATCATGGCATCAAACCACCCTCCACCGGTTGAGAAACTTCTCGGCAGACAAAATTACGCTTCGTGGAAATTTGCAGCTAAGGCATATTTGAATCTTGACGATTTGTGGCGTGTGGTCGATGGATCAATCGTTGTTCCCAAGTTAGAAGGCGCTGCTACGACGCAGAAAGAAGAGAACATTTTAGTAAAAGATCGGAAAGCTTTTTCAAAAATAGTACTTATTATCGATCCAATTGTGTTCCCACACATAGAAAGTGCATCTACAGCCAAGGAGGCTTGGGACAACTTGAAGACTGCATTCGAGGACAATGGTCTTACCAGGAAGGTAGGTCTGTTGAGATCATTGATAACGACCAGACTAGAAAACTGTTCTTCAGTTGAAGAATATGTCAATAAAATTATGTCAACATCACAGAGGCTCACTGATATTGGCTTCAAAGTGGATGATGAGTGGCTCGGAACAATTTTATTGGCGGGCTTGTCTGATGAATACAAGCCAATGATCATGGGTTTAGAGAGCTCAGGACTGAAAATCACAGAAGACTCGATTAAAGTAAAAATTCTCCAGGATGTGAAGACTCCCGCACATTCACATACACCCAGTAGTGAGACAGCATTGTTCTCCCAGGGGAAGGGTTCCAAAGGCAAAGGAAAACATAAAATTGAGTGTTATGCATGTCACAAAAGGGGACATTATGCTTCACAGTGCCGTACCAAGAAGATGGAGACCCAAGATCGTAAGAAACAAGATTCTACTGAAAATTCAAATCAAGGAAAACCCAAAGGTAAAGCATTTTTTGCTTACATGTCTAGACCTAATGACACTAGCAACAGTGTAGATTTTTTTCTTGACTCGGGTTGCAGTTCTCACCTAGTCAATGACATAGATATACTAGACAATGTATCTGGTGATTCAGATTTAAAAATTTCGACAATAAATAATGTAAATTTATCTGCTCAGGCTGTTGGTACAACCAACATTTCACTGATAGTTAATGGACAGGCTGATAGCGTTGTAGCGCATGATGTACATTACGTGCCAGGTATAGGTGCTAACCTATTATCAGTCAGCAAAATTACTGATAAGGGACATTCGGTCATATTCACCAAAGAAATGGGAAAGGTCATTGACCCTAATGGTGAAGTATTAGCCACAGCTAAAAGGAAGAATGGGATCTACAAGCTTGATACCATGAAGGACAGAATATTTTCCTACCTATTTCGCTGAAGATGCAGGTTCCCTAATGCATCGACGTTTAGGACATCTTTCCAGGAAGGGGATGAACCTACTTCAAGACATGTGTACAGGTATTGATAAAATAACACCTAATGATGATCCATGTAAAGTCTGCTTATTAGGGAAGCATGCTCGACTGCCCTTCAGAGCCAGTAAGAGCCGAGCAAAGGAGATCTTGGAAGTTCTACATATGGATTTATGTGGACCCATGGAAAATTTATCCATAGGTGGAAGTAAATATTTTTTCACCTTAATTGACGACTTCTCTCGTTACACATTCGTGTATTTTCTTTCAGAAAAGAACAAAGTGAGTGATATTTTTGCTGAATTTCGGGCTCTGGTTGAAACTCAGACAGGGAAGAAAATCAAGTGTGTGAGGTCTGACAATGGGACTGAGTTCGTCAACTCAAAGTTCAAAGCTGGACTTATTTCTGCAGGAATCAGGCATCAACTGACCGTTAGGTACTCGCCACAGAGTAACGGAGTGGCTGAACGAGCCAACAGATCCATTGTGGAGAAGGCTCGCACTATGTTACAGGATGCTGGTTTGCCCAAAAGCTATTGGGCAGAAGCTGTTTCTACAGCCGTTTACCTCAACAATCGAGCACCGACAAAGGCTGTTGTCGGGAGGACTCCATATGAAGCGTGGTATGGTAAGAGGCCTGATATGTCTCACTTGAGGATTTTTGGATGTCCGGCTATGGCACAGGTTCCCAAGAAAATCCGAAGAAAATGGGATCCTAAATCGGCAAAATACAATTTTGTCGGATACTCAGAGGAAATCAAAGGGTATCGATTAATTGATCCTGAAACGAAGAAGGTTACTATGAGTCGAGATGTTGTTTTTCTTGAAACTTCAAACCAAGAAAGACATAAGCCTCGACAGCTGCCTACTACGTCAGTATTTTTAGATGTGGATGAGCCGCCTGCTCTCCAGGATACAACCAATTCACAAGAGGACGTTTCTGATGAGAATACGGAATCAGGATACGACCATCAGACTGATTCTGATGATTCAGTGCCAGGATCTGTCTCTAGCGAGCCAGATATCCAGGAGGAGAACTCACCTCAGGTTCGACGATCCAGTCGTGTGCCGAAACCAAAAGATAAGAGTGATTTCGTCACATATCTAGCTGCACTGAACCCCATTGAAGAACCATTGACCGCAGATGAGGCGCTCAAAGGTCCGTACTCCAAGCAATGGAGATTGGCGATGGAAGACGAACTGAATTCGTTTAAGAAAAACAAGACATATGACTGGGTAAAGTTACCTACAGGGAAGAAACCCTTACAAGCCAAATGGGTATTCAAAGTGAAAAATCCAGATAGCGAAAACCCTAAATTCAAAGCTCGATTAGTGGTGAAGGGGTGTGCTCAGCGTGCTGGCATAGACTACGAAGAAACTTTCTCCCCCGTTCTCAAGTACACATCACTAAGATATTTGTTCGCGCTTGCTGTGAAGAAAAATTTGAAGGTCTTTCACATGGACGTTAAAACCGCATATCTACACGGTGATTTGGAGGAGGAGATTTATGTTACACCTCCAGAAGCAGCAGAGCAGCACAAGAATCGTGTTTGGCGACTAAAGAAGTCCATGTATGGACTAAAACAGAGTGGAAGGTGTTCGAATCAAACTCTTCATCAATCCTTGACTGAGCTGTCACTCACACAGTCAGAGGCCGACCCCTGCATCTACTACAGGAGTGTTGATAGCGACTATATTGTTGTAGTAGTATATGTCGACGATTTGTTGATTTTTACTAATAAAGAGGAATTGAAAACCAAGTTGAAGAGAGAACTTCAAACAAAGTATGGTATGACTGACTTGGGTGAGGCGAAGAACTGCCTTGGCATGAACCTTACAAGAGACGAAGCCACTGGGAAACTGTGGATTGACCAATCTGCCTATACTGAGAAAATCCTACAGCGCTTCAACATGGCTGAAGCGAAGCCTGTGTCTACTCCGATGGAACACGGACAGAAGGACCCCGAGGATGATGAGGACTGCTCTGCATCTGTGCCATACCTGGAGGCGGTAGGAAGTTTACTTTATCTTTGCCAAATTTCGAGGCCCGACATATGTTTTGCAGTCAATCATGTGAGTAGATTTTGTAAAAAACCTAAAAAGAGTCATTGGATTAAAGTTAAAAGGATTTTTAGGTATTTGAGAGGGACTCAAAATTGTAAATTGGAATTTTCTAAACATGGAAATCAAGAATTGGAATGTTATAGTGATGCGGATTGGGCAAATCAAGTTAATGACAGACATTCAATAACTGGAAGTTGTTTTAAATTTATGAATGGTTTAATTTCTTGGAGTACTAAGAAACAGAGTACAATCTCACTTTCAACTGTTGAAAGTGAGTATATTGCATTGTCATTTACGGTTCAGGAAGCTTTATGGTTAAAAGTTTTAATGAATGAAATTGAGCCAAATTGTTACAACTTTCCAACAAAGATTTTTTGTGATAATATGGGTGCAATTCATCTAGCAAGAAATTCAGTTACGAGTCAAAGGTCTAAACATATAGATGTTAGACATCATTTTTTGAGAACACATGTCAACAATAAAAATATTGTGCTGGAGCATATGCCCACTGAAGAAATGCTCTCTGATATTTTGACGAAACCTTTAAGTAGGGAAAAACATGAATATTTTTTCAAGTGTTTTGGACTTATAAAGTAAATTGTATTGTTTTACAAAGTAAATTGTATTGTTTTTGGAAATATCGCTCAAGGGGAAGTGTTGGTTATTTTGTGATCAATATTTCCAATCAAATGTACCGGGTCCTGGAAAAACAGCTGGGAACACAGAGCACTCTGGCGGGGATTTTTGTAATCTACCACAACATGTTATACATGTCTTGAGTTGTAGCTGCTTTTTTCAAATAGAATTTTTTATCCAAAGTCATCTGTTTAATCATTTTCCCAAACCCTTCAGATTCACTACCCTTCAATTTTTCCTTCTTTAGATTTTTTATCATAATAAATGGATTGTGGAAATTGGGATGATATTTCTGAGCTCGTAGAAAATAAACAATATTTTTTTATAAGGTTTCAGAATCAATTAAACTGGAAAATACTTTCACAATTTTATAAATTTACTACAGAGAAATTGGGAATGTTTGCGAATAAAGTAGATTGGGAAACATTTCTCAATATCAGAAATTGTCTCAAGAGGATTTAGAACATTATGGTCCTTTTCTGAATTGGGGGTTGATTTCTAAGTTTCAAAATCTTTCGGATTCTACTATTCTAAAGTTTCAAAATAGAATAGATTGGGAAATTATTTTTGAAAGAATGGATATTTCTAATAAGTTTAAAACGGATCATTACAAAATCTTCAAGGAATATTATAAAAGAAAATATTCTGTAAGTGAAGTACCAAAACTTATAACATACTTAAACATTTATGAATGATTTTTATTTATAATAAATGGAGTATTCAAAATATTATAGTGATATAGAGAAACAACAATATAAACATTTTTTACCATCAAACAATACTGAACTAAATTTAAATAAAGAGAATCAAAGAATATAATTCCTAATCGATGTTGGGGATAATTTTAGTAGTTCACAATTTCAGTTTGTTATTTCAGGTTCTTTTAATGCTAAAGATGGAGAAGATTATGGTATGAATTCAGGAACTAAATTAATAAATAATTTTATTCCTTCCTTATTTCCAAGTATAGAAATAAAGAAACATAATAAATTAATTGATAGAATTGAAGATCCCGGTATTATAAGTACTGTCAAACATTCGATTTAATTATCTCAGGATGAAACTTTGGCTAAAATGAATGGAACAGTAATATGTGATCATAAATATGGAAAATTTAATTATTGTGGAAACTTAAATGATTTAGGATTAGGATTCTTCGGAGGTATAAAAATATCGATATATAAAGGAGGATTTTTAATAACATTTATTAGAAATTCTGATGATGATGCAGTTTTACTATCACCTCAAGTAGATGGAAAGTCTTATGCTCCTGAGGGTAAAATTACAATAACTGATTTTTATTTCCGTGCTCCTATTATGGAGTTTTCAACTACTTCTAAAATTGAATTAATTAATGAAATGATTAAGTTTGGTGGAATTCAAGAATTTGTATTTAGAACTTGGGAATGTATTGAGAAAAATGGTATTGTTCGATCAAATTTCAGTTATGATATAACTAATATTTATAGAAATATTGTTAAGCCAAAATTTATAATCGTTGGATTTCAAACAGTGAGAAGACATGATCAAAAGAAAGATCCTTCTAAATTTGATCATGTCGATGTTAGAAATATTCGTGTTAAAATTAATGAAACATATTGCCCAGAGGAAATGTTAAATTTAGATATTAAAGAGAAGAATTATGCGTTGTTATATGATATGTACAAGGATTATAAATGATCTTATATCGGAAATACAAATATGCTTTATAACCCATATGATTTTATAGCACATAGACCTTTATATGTAATAGATGTTAGAAAAGGACCAATGGATATTTCACAAAGTAAAAATAATATTATTCGGAATGTTGATTTTCATAATGTAGTTCCTGGAGGTACAAATATATATGTGATTATAGTTTCTGAGAAAAAGTTGAAATATGATTTTATCAAGAATGATATAATAGAAATTTAGATTTAATGAAAGTGATAGTGATGATTAAATATATTGGATAAACTTTCTTATTTCAGGGTTTTAGACCTATTTTATATAAAAGCATTTCTCTAGGTTTTAGATAAATAGATCATAATTTTTAGTTATTTTTATATATTTTCGTAGATTTTTGTATATGTATATTTAAAAACAATTATGAAAAAAACAATATTTTTATGGATTTTTAGCGATTATTTGGAAATTAATAAAATTAGCACGTTAGCATTTTTTGGAGGATTTAGGGTATTTTGGAAACTGTGATGTCAGCAGGGCGGATGTTGCCTAGACGTAGCTTGTGTCCGCTCTAGCGATTAGTTTAATCGTCACCAAACTCGAGCTTTATATATTAGCTTTTCATGTAACATTAATGAACACTTTCGTTAACGGCTGAAATGGGTGAAGGGGGAATATGGAAAATATCTCCATTATTATAAGTGTAATAGAATATTACATAGAACCGATATTATTACATATCTTTAGAAAGTATCCTAACATGGTTGTCGTGATGATCAGTTAATAAGATGACGGAACCAACTATCATTATCTTCATCAGTTCGATCCTTAATGAAGGCCAATACATCGTGTCATAGCAGCAACTGGAAAATCTTTTTAGTTTACGCCTCACCAACATTTGCTTTACAACTAACACATTTCGATTTTTAAAAATATCGTCTCATAGCTATTGAGGGGAGTGAAAGAAAAGAGTTGTAAGTAATGTGTAGGATGACGTCACTGTCTGAATGTATTGAATCCTGTCTATTCAATATGCTTCCGCCCTATCACCCTGAGGCAAAGGCCCTCTCAAATACCCAAATCCAATGAAGAAACAATCTTCTCAAATACCTCTTTAAACAGATGACCACTTTATAAGGCTTTAATTCAGATTGCCCCTAATATTTATAACATTTTTTCAAATGTCGTTAATGTACGGGTTTTAATAACGTACAATAACAAAACTCAAATGAAATAAGTCCACTATAATTTAAACAACAAAAATTTACACTGCCAGAGAATAAAGAATGAACTACATAAAATAGTAAGTCTTTGGATAATCAATAAATAACGAATTGAAGCATGAGTTCGCAGTATACAGGAGTATACAACAGTAACTATGCAGTATAAAGGAGGTTACACTTAAGTCATGTAACATGTACAGTAACTATGCAGTATAAAGCAGGTAACACTTAGGTCCTGAAACATGTGCAGTAACTATGCAGTATAAAAGAGGTAACAATTAGGTCATGTAACATGTACAGTAACTATGCAGTATAAAGGAGGTAACAATTAGGTCGTGTAACATGTACAGTAACTATGCAGTATAAAGGAGGTAACACTTAGGTCCTGTAACATCTACAGTAACTATGCAGTATAAAGGAGGTAACACTTAGGTCCTGTAAAATGTACAGTAACTATGCATTATAAAGGAGGTTACACTTAGGTCGTGTAACATGTACAGTAACCATGCAGTATAAAGGAGGTTACACTTAGGTCATGTAACATGTACAGTAACTATGCAGTATAAAGCAGGTAACACTTAGGTCCTGTAACATGTTCAGTAACTATGCAGTATAAAGGAGGTAACACTTAGGTCCTGAAACATGTACAGTAACTATGCAGTATAAAGGAGGTAACACATAGGTCCTGTAACATGTACAGTAACTATGCAGTATAAAGGAGGTAACACTTAGGTCCTGAAACATGTAAAGTAACTATGCAGCATAAAGGAGGTAACACATAGGTCCTGTAACATGTACAGTAACTATGCAGTATAAAGGAGGTAACACTTAGGTCCTGTAACATGTACAGTAACTATGCAGTATAAAAGGAGGTAACAGTTAGGTCCACAAGTTTATATATTTTATAAAAACAGGTTACAATTTTATATATATATACTAGCTCAGATACCAGGCTTCGCCCGAGAATTCATTTGAGGCTGAATGGTGATGGTATTTTTTTGGCAAGGCATTACTTTGCGCAATATTTTGACATTTACCCGTTCCAGTGTTTTGGGTTTATACCCGTCGTTGCATTGGATTTTTTTAATAATAAAATTAAGTAAGACTTCACTGTCCTCCATATTGTCATATTTCCCGTCTCCTGTGCATTATGCATAGCTTTGAATTATTAAGGTCAAAATATTAACATAGATTTGAATTCATTTTTCCATGTGAGGTACCAGGTAGTTCATATTGGAAAGAATTGATGAGCATATCAATATTATACGCAAATTATTTGCTTCATACATTGTTCCCGAAAAAATGTATAAAACATAAGTTACTCTAAATAACAAAGTAAACAACTTTTGTTATGGTCACGTTTGACGAAAATAAATAGACAACGAAATATCGCGAATTTTTATTTCAGGCCGTCCTTATAAGCCCCACTCCCGTTCTAACCTAAACATTTTAATATAGCTTATAATCATGGAAGAATTAATGCTAATTGACATACCAAGTTTTGTTAAGTTCGGTTCAATTGTTAGCGCCCAATAAAATAGTTGACTCCCGCTTTAGTTTATAGTGTATATCTCATATATATAGTGTATAAATAGTTAAAAGACAAAAAAGAATATCACAAAAGCTAAGGTACCCGGCGATGCCCGGGAAATCATTCTCAACAGGTATTTTGATAGTAAGACTTCAATGTGTACAATTACACTTCCCTCCACGACGTAATGATTTTCCGAAATCGCCAACACTGAAGGGTAACTTTTGGGGATTAATAGAATAGAAATTTTATTTTTGAAGATAAATTAAAATGTGTTCCTAATCTATCCCTCTACACTTTTTGACTCACCGTTTTTCAATAGTTCTAACCATAATAATGGGTAGCATTTATTACAATTAAATATCATCTATAATGAACATATATCCTTTCAAAAGCCAATCCGAGCTCACATAGTATGGGCAAAGTCTTGCACGTAAGATTATATTTGTAATAGTGAATCTCACTGGAAATTGCTTCCAGTAATGCCAGACGGGAAATAAGTAAACTCAATTAACTGGTAAGACTCCCGTCATCTTCGCTCCTTCTCAAACCTGTCAGACTTTTCAAAATTCTTCTACTTATATTATTGATGCAAAACATTATTTTATAATTTATCAACCGGATGGAATTAAATAATAGTGGTACCCTGAAAATATCATATCAAGTTTAAACGCATATTGTTTTTTGTCATGATGACATTACCATTAACGTTTAATTGTTATTATATTACATATTTGTTTCAATAACATCGAGGTACATTATACAAATTAAATAATGGAAATGCTCTTATAGTTTATATTTCTATTGGAAATATAACAAATAGAATATTTGCCGAAAAACAAATAGAAAATATATAAAGCGAGTTTTTCATTTCAGCCTCTCTTATAATCTCCACTCCCCTTTGAACCTAAAATTTTTAATATAGCTTATAATCATGGAAGAATTAATGCTAATTCACACACCGAGTTTTGCTAAGTTCGGTTCAATCGTTAGTGCCCAAAAAAATTGTTGGCTCCCGCTTTAGATTTTAGTGTATATCTCGTTTATACTTTTCTACACGACAAAAGTGAATATAACAAAAGATACTTAAAATCACAAACAAACAAATAAACAAACAGACACGAAAGAAACAAAATGCAGTTATGGTGTCTATGACATGTGAAACGAAAAGTTATCGTGAAATTTCGCGAAAAAAAATCAATGTACAGACAGAGGTTACAATTTTATATATATACTAGCTCAGATACCCGGCTTCGCCCGGGAATTTATTTGAGGCTGAATGGTGATGGTATTTTTTAGCAGGCTTTACATTGCACAATATTTTGACATTTACCCGTCCCAGTGTTTAGGATTGATACCCGTCGTTGCCGGTGATTTGCTAATAATAGAATTATTTGTTCGATAATTCTTCACAGTCTTCGATATTTTTATATTGCCCGTCTTATACATGTAAATATGGTGAATTTTTATTTCAGGCCTCCCTTATAACCCCCCTCCCGTTCGAACCTAAAAATTTTAATATAACTTATAATTATGGAAGAATTAATGCTAATTGACATACCGAGTTTTGTTAAGTTTGGTTCAGCCGTTAGTGCCCGCTAAAGTTTTAACGTATAACTCATTTACACTTAGGTATACGACAAAAGTGTATATAACAAAAGTTACTCCAAATAACAAAATAAACAACTTTTGTTATGTTTATATTTGCGGAAAAACCAATAGGAAACGAAATATCGCTATTTTTAATTTCAGGCTTCCTTTATAACCCCCACTCCTGCCCGTCCATAGAAATGTTGGTATGGCTTATTATAATAAAGGCCTCACTGCTAATACACATACCGAGTTTGGTTTAGTTCGGTTGAGTCTTTTGTGCCAAATAAAATTGTGGACTCCCGCTATAGTTTTTAGCGTATAACTCATTTATACTTCCGTATACGGCAAAAGTGTATATAACAAAAGTTACTGTAAATAACAAAATAAACAACTTTTGTTATGGGCATATTTGCTGAATAAGCAATAGGACACGAAATATCGCTATTTTTAATCTCAGGCCTCCCATATAACCCCCACTCCTGCCCGTCCCTAGAAATGTTAGTATGGCTTTTTATAAGGAAGGCGTTAGTACTAATTCACATACCGAGTTTGGTTTAGTTCGGTTGAATCTTTTGTGCCTAATAAATTGTTGACTCCCGCTATAGTTTTTAGCGTATAACTCATTTATACTTCCGTATACGGCCAAAGTGCATATAATAAAAGCTACTCTAAATTACAAAATAAACAACTTTTGTTATGGGCATATTTGCTGAAAAAGCAATAGGAAACGAAATATCGCTATTTTTAATTTCAGGCCTCCCTTATAACCCCCACTCCTGTTTGTCTTAGAGAATATTAATATAGCCTAAAGTCTAAGTTGGGCTAGTAGTAATATACATACCAAGTTTCATAAAATTCGGTTCAGCCGTTTATGCGTGAAAAGGTAACAAACAAATAAACAAACAAACAAACAAACACCAAAGAAACAAAATGCAGTTATGGTGTCTATGACATGTGAAACGAAAAGTTATCGTGAAATTTCGCGAAAAAAATCAATGTACAGACAGAGGTTACAATTTTATATATATATATATATATATATATATATATATATATATATATATATATATATATATATATATATACTAGCTCAGATACCCGGCTTCGCCCGGGATTTCATTTGAGGTTGATGGTATTTTTTTTTTTGGCAAGGCTTTGCTTTGCACAATATTTTGACATTTCCCCGTCTCAGTGTTTAGAGTTTATTATACCTGTCGTTGCTATGGATTTGTTAATAATAAAATTAATAATTCATGTAAGACTTCACTGTCCTCCATATTGTCATATTTCCCGTCTCCTGTGCATTATGCATAGATTTGAATTATTAAGGAGATAATATTGACAAACATTTGAATTAATGTTTTCAGATGAAGTACCTGGTAGTTCATATTGAAAAGAAGTGTTGAGCAAATTTCTCTAAATAACAAAATAAACAACTTTTGTTATGTGCATATTTGCCGAAACCCCAATAGGAAATCATTATTATTAATTTCAGGCCTCCCTTATAACCCCCACTCCTGCCCGTCCTTAGAAATGCTAGTATAGCTTATTATAATGAAGGCGTTAGTACTAATTCACAAACCGAGTTTAGTTTAATTCGGTTGAGTCTTTAGTGCCAAATAAAATTGTGGACTCCCGCTATAGCTTATAGCGTATAACTCATTTATGCTTCCGTATACGGCAAAAGTGCGTATAACAAAAGTTACTCTAAATAACAAAATAAACAACTTTTGTTATGTGCATATTTGCTGAAAAAGCAATAGGAAACGAAATATCGCGTTTTTAATTTCAGGCCTCCCTTATAACCCCCACTCCTGCCCGTCCCTAGAAATGTTAGTATGGCTTATTATAAGGAAATTGTTAGTATTAATTCACATAGCGGGTTTGGTTTAGTTCGGTTGAATCTTTTGTGCCAAATAAAATTGTAGACTCCCGCTATAGTTTTTAGCGTATTACTCATTTATACTTCCGTATACGGCAAAAGTGTATATATTAAAAGTTACTTTAAATTACAAAATAAACAACTTTTGTTATGTGCATATTTGCTGAAAAAGCAATAGGAAACGAAATATCGCTATTTTTAATTTCAGGCCTCCCTTATAACCCCCACTCCTGTTCGTCTTAGAGAATATTAATATAGCCTAAAGTCTAAGTTGGGCTAGTAGTAATATACATACCAAGTTTCATAAAATTCGGTTCAGCCGTTTATGCGTGAAAAGGTAACAAACAAACAAACAAATAAACAAACAAACAAACAAACAAACAGACACGAAAGAAACAAAATGCAGTTATGGTGTCTATGACATGTGAAACGAAAAGTTATCGTGAAATTTCGCGAAAAAAATCAATGTACAGACAGAGGTTACAATTTTATATATATATAGATATATATATATATATATATATATATATATATATATATATATATATATATATATATGAAATTGTAACCTCTGTATGTACATTGTTTTTTTTCGCGATATTTCATGATAACTTTTCATTTCACATGTCATAGACAGCATAACTACATTTTGTTTGTTTCGTGTGACTTTGTTTGTTACCTTTTCACCCATAAACGGCTGAACCGAATTTTATGAAACTTGGTATGTATATTACTACTAGCCCAACTTAGACTTTAGGCTATATTAATATTCTCTAAGACGAACAGGAGTGGGGGTTATAAGGAAGGCCTGAAATTAAAAATAGCTATATTTCGTTTCCTATTGCTTTTTCTGCAAATATACACATTACAAAAGTTGTTTATTTTGTAATTTAGAGTAACTTTTGTAATATACACTTTTTTCGTATACTGAATTATAAACGAGATATACGCAAAAACCTATAACGAATGTGAACAATTTTATTTGAGACGAAAGACCCAACCGAAATGAATGACTCGGTATGTGTATTAGCACTAACGCTTTCATTATAATAAGCCATACTAACATTTCTAGGGACGGGCAGGAGGGGGGGGGGGGGTTGTAAGGGAGGCCTGAATTTAAAATAGCGGTATTTCGTTTTCTATTCGTTTTTCGGCAAATATGAACCTAACAAAAGTTGTTTATTTTATTATTTAGAGTAACTTTTGTAATATTCATTTTTGACTTTTAACGAAGTATAAACGAGATATATACTATAAACTAAAGCGGGAGTCAACTCTTTTATTGGGCGCTAACGATTGAACCGAACTTTACAAAACTCGGTATGTCAACTAGCATTAATTCTCCCATGATTATAAGCTATATTAAAATTTTTAGGTTCGAACGGGAGTGGGAGTTATAAGGGAGGCCTGAAGTAAAAATTCACGATATTTCATTTTCTATTAGTTTTTCGGCAAAGGTGCACATAACAAAAGTTGTTTACTTTGTTATTTAGAGAAACTTTTCTTTCATTCACTTATGTCGTAAAATGAAGTAAATACGGAATATAAGCTAAATCGTGCTGAATTTCCACAAGGATGGATAGGGGATGTACTATGAAATCAAACTCTGATTTTGGTTATATACTATCTTATTTCCTATATCTTCATGTTATTGAAACAAATATGTACTATCATAACAATTAAACGTTAATGTCATTATGACAAAAGACAAAATGCTCTTAAACTCGATATGATTGTTTAAAGTATTACTTAGGTTGCAGGGACGGCTACGATCTCTTCCCCTCGACTAGCTTTTTGAATATAATTGAAATTATTTTTAGGTTAACACTATTATTTAATTCCATCAGGTAGATAAATTATTACAATAATATTTTGAATTAATAATTTAAGGAGAAGAGTGTTGATAGCTCTAATGCGAGAGCGGAAATAGACGGAGGCTAATAGAGTTAATTGAGTTTACTAATTTCCTGTGAAATGCTGGGCATTACGGGAAGTGATTACCACTGAGATCTACTATTATGAATATAACCTTACGTGCTAAACTATGCTTAAACTATATCTGCTCGGATTGGTTTTTGACAGGAAATAAGTTTCATTATAGAGGATATTTAATTGTAATAAATACTATCCATGATTATGGTTTGAAGTATTCAAAAAGGTGAGTTAAAAAGTGGCAAGGGATAGATTAGGAACCCATTTTTATTTATTCTTCAAATATAAAATTTCTCATTTATAAGTCGCCTGCCTGACCCTCACAGCAAAACAATGCGCGCCGACGGGAAGTGTAGTTGTAAACATTGAAGCCTTGCCCAAAAAAATACTATCATCATTCAGCCTTAAATGATTTCCCGAGCGAAGCCGGGTACCTTAGCTAGTATATATATATATATATATATATATATATATATATATATATATATATATATATATATAAAATTGTAACCTCTGTCTGTACATTGATTTTTTTCGCGAAATTTCACGATAACTTTTCGTTTCACATGTCATAGACACCATAACTGCATTTTGTTTCTTTCGTGTATGTTTGTTTGTTTGTTTGTTTGTTACCTTTTCACGCATAAACGGCTGAACCGAATTTTATGAAACTTGGTATATATATTACTACTAGCCCAACCTAGACTTTAGGCTATATTAATATTCTCTAAGACAAACAGGAGTGGGGGTTATAAGGGAGGCCTGAAATTAAAAATAGCGATATTTCGTTTCCTATTGCTTTTTTCGCAAATATGCCCATAACAAAAGTTGTTTATTTTGTAATTTAGAGTAACTTTTGTGATATGCACTTTTGCCGTATACGGAAGTATAAATGAGTTATACGCTAGAAACTATAGCGGGAGTCCACAATTTTATTTGGCACAAAGGACTCAACCGAACTAAACCAAACTCGATATGTGAATTAGGTCTTACCCCTACCTTATAATAAGCCATACTAACATTTCTAGGGACGGGCAGGAGTGGGGGTTATAAGGGGGGCCTGAAGTAAAAATTCACGATAATTCAAATCTACGCATAATGCACAGGAAACGAGAAATATGACAATATGCAGGATAGTGAAGTCTTACATAAAAAAATAATTTTATTATTAACAAATCCACAGAAACGACGGGTGTTAACCCTAAACACTGGGACGGGTAAATTTCAAAATCTTGTGCAAAGTAAAGCCTTGCCAAAAAAATACCATCACCATTCAGACTCAAATGAATTCCCGAGCGAAGCCGGGTATCTGAGCTAGTATATATATATATATATATATATATATATATATATATATATATATATATTTGTCTGTTAACAGTCTAGCGGTCGTAATTTTGTATTTGATCGTTACCAAACTCGATATAGTATAATCGTATCATAAAAAGAGTATTTTATGAAAGAAGAAAGATCAAGTTGGTTAATGGCTGAAATCAGAGCAGTGGGATGGGGGCTTAAGAGGGAGGATTTTCGAAAATCGGATATATCCCCGATTCTACACGTCAGATCGAAAACATGTATAGAACCAATCTCATTGCAAATTAAATTTACTACTAATATTGTTATATAGATTATTCTCTATCTTGAATATTAACCCAGATATTTGAATTTTTATTAAGTCTGTGGGAATACCGGACGAGATGAGAGATCGGCTTGTAATTAGTCTAAAATATATTAATTCTAAAAATACTTAGTAAACGTTTTTATTCTTTTTTTAATTTTCAGAGTCCATTCCTTTTCCCGTAGACTTGTTTCAAAGATAATGTTTTTGGCTACAAATTTATGTCGCAGCATTTTTCAATAAAAGCTAAAGCTTCTGAAAAAAAAAAAAATGTGCATTTTACAGCTAAAGGATGCTTCAAATCTGCTGCAACTTTACATACTAATGAAATTCATATATATCTTTGGGCTGCTCATTATAAATCTCTTTATGGGCAAAAAATTAAATCAGACAAATTGTTTTTTTCTGTCACTCACCCTATACTTGACCAGCCATTTTCATTAGAGGAATTACAGTACTGCATTAAACGGTCAAAAAACAAGAAATCCCCTGGGTTTGATAATATGATATATGTGGTTTTCAAGAATCTAACCCCAGAATGGGAACATTATATATTGAATCTGTTCAATACCATAGTTGACTCGGAAAATCCACCAGAGGCTTGGTCAAAATCCAAACTGCGATTAATGCACAAAAGGGAGATAAGAAAGATGTAGACAACTACCGAGGAATCTCTTTAATAAATAATATAGCAAAGTTGTTTACAGCTAAACTAGCTCGCAGAATTCTTGATTGGGCCGAGAGCGAGCAGTTGATCGCTGAAGAAAAGGCAGGTTTTAGGGAAGAAAGAGGTTGCGTTCAGCATGTCTTCTCACTGACTGCATTAGTTGGTATGCATTTTCAAGGGAAGGGAACCTACATATATGCAATATTTGTCGATTTCAAGAAAGCATTCGACTCTATAAACCAGGAGCTACTCTGGCAAAAATTGTTTACTCTTGGACTCAGCGGGAAAATATTACGAGTTTTAAAAGCACTTTACGACAAGGCTTCCATGTTTATTAAAATTGGTTCCGAGCTCTCAGATGAAATACCTATAAGTTCTGGATTATTGCAAGGGGAAAGTCTCAGTCCAACCCTTTTTATTTGTTTTCTATGCGACATAATTTCCTCTTTTCATAATACTGGTGCGACAGGGATCCCAATAGACAGCGCAAATGAAATCATAATGCTCTTATTTGCTGACGACATTATACTTCTAAGTACATGGCACGGAGCTCATAAAAAACTTAAAATATTAGAAACATACTGTAACCAAAACTCACTCACATTGAATCCGGAGAAATCCAAAACACTTGTATTCCACAAATCCCCTGAACTAAAAATCTGAAACCTCTGTACTGGCAGGATAAAGAACTGGAGTAGACTAAAACCTACACATAGAGTGCCTTTTCCTCATCAGGAAGATTTTTTAAAGCTGCTTAAATTAAAATAATTATGTTGAAGAATATTTTTTCGGATCTTTAGACCAACAAATTTTGCTAGCCAACAAGATCACAATCATTGAAACAATTATAAACAATCTCCATTCCGTTGGCGTTGATAGAGTTCTTAACTCAAGTTACAGCCGAATATATAGAAGTATTTGTAGTTTTAACCATTCTCTCCCTGAAAATTATTTAACGTTCCACACAAACATAAATAAAATCAAACTTATCAGTCAAATGAGGATTTCCTCTAGCGAGTATTTAAAATTATCCTATAGAAACATGACTCAAATTATAAAAACGGGAGAGGTATGTAAATGGTGCCAAAAATATATTTACCTACATTTGAATCATTTACTGTTGTATTGCCCAGCTTTTACATCACACAGGATAAAATTCCTTGACAAATATATAGTGCCACAAAGAGAATACCTATCATTGGTAAACATTTTGGATTACAACAATTAAAGTAAAGTAATGATATTCTTTGTTTCTTATCAAAATTTGTGAAAGTTAACAATATAAAAGAAAGAATTTTATTATTTTTGTGGGGGTGCTTATTCAACAATAATCGGCACATTATTTATTATATGCAGTAATAATAAGTATATTATTAGAAGAGTTATACTTATCTTAGAGAATAGTTGTGTGTTAATCTGAGATGTTAGAATCTGATCTTTATTTAGACATTAAAAAAGAATGAATTAATCTACATTTACATTAAATTATGACCTATTGAATTCAGTATTATAATTATTTAGATTAATAATAATATTGTATTACGTGCCAATGTATATGGTGTTCAGTTGTAATTTTAGGAATTATTATTATTTTATTTACAGATATTTTAAGAAGTTATTATATATTAATAACCATACTAACACTAATTGGCCAGACTCTTGTTAACATGCTGTAAACATAAGCCAATAAAATATCTATCTATCAAAAAAAAGGATGCTTCAAATCGAAAAATTCACCGGTGTAAACTCAGCACAAGACACTCACTCAGACGTGCACGCACACACACCCTCACGTACCTACACACTCCCACCACCCACACAGACACACATACACACACCAACCCACCCACGCAGACACACAACACACACCCTCACGTAGCTCCACACACCAACCCACCCACACAGACACACATACACACACCAACCCACCCACGCAGACACACAACACACACCCTCACGTAGCTCCACACACCAACCCACCCACACAGACACACATACACACACCAACCCACCCACGCAGACACACATACACACACCAACCCACCCACACAGACACACATACACACACCAACCCACCCACACAGACATACAACACACACCCTCACGTGCCTCCACACACCAACCCACCCACACAGACACACATACACACACCAACCCACCCCCCCAGACATACAACACACACACACACACACACACATACACACTCACACACGCACAAACACAGCCTCACGTACTCGCGTACCTACCCCCACCCAACCAAACAGACACCCATATATACCCCCACCCACACAGACACACACCCTCACGTACTCACGTAGCTACCCACACCCAACCAAACAGACACGCACAAACACACCCTCACGTACCTACCCCCACCCACACAGACACACACCCTCACGTACTCACGTAGCTACCCACACCCAACCAAACAGACACACATACACACGCACAAACACACCCTCACGTACCTATCCCCACCCACACACACACCCTCACGTACTCACGTACCTACCCACACCCACCCACTCTTACACTCTCACACACACACACACACCCTCACGTACTCACGTACCTACCCACATCCACCCACTCATACTCACTCACACATTCTAAATGTATGTTGGAATTTGTCAAGTATTTCATTTTGGTAGCTCCAAGCTGCTGCTAGTTTAAAATAATATAAGGAATGTGAGTGGTTAATTTCACACATTTATATTGTTTCGAGTCCAAAAATAAAACAGTTGGAAAATTTTAAATAATGTAATTCACACTTTTATGAGAGTATTTTGAACTATGTTCACCAAATTGATTTGATGAGGATTGTTTATCCGTTTTTAGATAAATAGGAATAACAAACTTATATTCTGAATTAGTTGACATAATACCAATATAATAATAGGTATGCCATTTGAATTTGATAGCATGTATAATAGTATATATTCTGTTAGTTGAGAGCTGTTAATTTCAAACGTTTTATATATTATCGACTTTCGTATATTTTTATTAATATTAATGGATTAGGTGAAACCAATTTTATTATAATTGTTATATCGTAAAAAAAGAAAGCTAAAACTTGGTTAATTTATTTTTAAATATTCTTATTCATGAGAATAGAAGGAAGAAACTATTTTCAATCTAGTATAGATAATGTACAATTTGTGAACGTTGGACTGAATTACAGCCGGTCGATAGAACTGGTTCAATTGGACACGTCTAACAAATAAATAGTTTTTCCTCATTAACTAAGTTCATTTATCTCTAGGAAAATATGTGTGTGCGTGAGAGGGAGAGAGAGAGAGAGAGAGAGTGTGTGTGTGTGTGTGTGTGTGTGTGTGTGTGTGTGTGTGTGTGTGTGTGTGTGTGCGTGCGTGCGAGTGAGTGAGAGAGTGAGAGAGAGAGAGAGAGAGAGAGAGAGAGAGAGAGAGGGAGAGAGAGAGAGAGAGAGAGAGAGAAATTATTTTAATTTTTAATGTGAACTTCAAATAGTATTTATTTGTTTTGTGACCGACTCTAAGGCGATTGGTATCAGGTTAGTGATGGCCAATCTATCCACGCTCATGTAAAACGTAAAAAAAAAGTAAGCCAAAACTTGGTTATTTCATTTTTAAATATATTTATTTGTGAATTAAGAAAGGAACTATTTGCAATCAATTTATAAACTTGAGAAGGTTGTAGTGAATTTTCTGTATAGAACCGGGAAAGTTTTCTGTCTAAAACGGCATAGTTTATTTATAAATGAGGGAAAACATCCCCTACATATGGGAGCATCATTATATTACTCGGAGAATATTATAATAGTTATACCTTTGTCTATCTCTCTAAGCACCTTGTAGACCTTTTCTATGGCAACTCTATATTCATTGTTCAAAATTTATATCATAGATTTGTCTTTTGGATATAAATATATTTTTCCTATTTACAATTTGTAAATGTATATAAATTTTTTCCTTTACATTCCAATATCAGTTATAATTTAGATTATAACTGATTGTATTAATTAAGTCGTTTGAAGCGGATTGTTTAAACGTATGATATATAAATATGAATTTCTAATAAATTCTCTTGTATTTCTTACGTTTTTAATTCCACTTAAATATATCCTTTTTCTATCAATATAATGTTCTATTTAACTATCTATATTTCACCGTTTAACATAGTTTAGTTTGACTCTAATTTTATTATAATATTTTTTTATTACTACTTTTTTTTTAATTTATGAATTATTTTAGAATTATCTAATTCTCTCTCTCTCTCTCTCTCTCTCTCTCTCTCTCTCTCTCTCTCTCTCTCCTCTCTCTCTCTCTCTCTCTCTCTCTCTCTCTCTCTCTCTCTCTCTCTCTCTCTCTCTCTCCTCTCTCTCTCTCTCTCTCTCTCTCTCTCTCTCTCTCTCTCTCTCTCTCTCTCTCTCTCTCTCTCTCTCTCTCTCTCTCTCTCTCTCTCTCTCTCTCTCTCTCTCTCTCTCTCTCTATATATATATATATATATATATATATATATATATATATGTGTGTGTGTGTGTGTGTGTGTGTGTGTGTGTGTGTGTGTGTGTGTGTGTGTGTGTGTATTAGTTGGTTCCTTCTAAGACAATTTACCTTTTATATTAGAAATATAAGGTTATCTGGAATATGTTATGTTAAATGTTTACAACCTCGATGATTACATAGGGTCACTCTGATGCGTGAGGGATGTTTTCTATTTGTAACTATTATTATTTTTTGCTTTTGCGTCGTTAGTTCAGTTTTGATTATTTAATTAAAATTTCTTAGCATTTAATCATCATAGGAAGAAATCCGTGAATATACAAATGAATAATAATTTGTCGTTTACGTGTAATTTCCTTCTATAAATGAACAGCAATGAATTGGATCTGGCCTCCAGATGAATTCTCCGTGATTCTATAAATTAATTAAGAAGTAATGTTTAGTTGCATTTAATTAGAAAATAATATACGGCATTTTCGTTCCAATACATCAGATCAAACAATGTCGTAGAAAATAATTTATAGATATTTTAATTCGAAACAAAAAGGTACAGAGGAATTGGTTTTTTTTTTTTTTAATTTACGCCCTTCTTTTTAGTCCGTTCAATCAAATGAAGAGGTCTTCAGCTAGACATCACAACAATCCCAAATATAAACTTTCAATATTCCCAGGCAACAACGATATTGACTTAAGCGATCTGCGAATGAATTTAGTCAAAAATGATAATTCTGTTGAAATCTGAAAACTGTTGTGATTATAATACAGGGAAGTAATAATATAACAATGTTTCACAATATAATTTATAGTTACACGTATGTAGTAACGTCCCACAACACTTGTCACTTGTTATTATCAATCCGGAATCCCATTGACTTAATACAAATCGATTCTTTTTAGGCCCGATTGGAAAATAATATAGGAAATTGACTTGCAGAGGCTTAAATATAGTCAAATGTGAGAGATGCTGACCTTGAATAGATGATAGTTAGTAAGATTGATGTCACATGTTGGGGGAGACGAGAGACGAAGCGAGAGTGGGTATATGAGACGGAGTGCTGAACGGGACTGGTAGTACGGGGCTAGGGGTGGCAGTTCGATCCAACCCCCACTCCAACCCTCCCCTCCCTCTCTCGCCGATAGCCGATTAATAATTATTGTCATAACCTTTACCAAGGTTAGCCATCGGACGGCCCTTAGCAGGGACATCCTCTTTTTATGGCTACCCCCTGAGGGCATCCAGTAAGTCGAGCCAGAGGAGCAAGGGAAAACTGAAGGAGACAGAAGCAACAAGTAATGGTGCACCTGTTCAGCCATGGAGATTGCATATTAAAATTCATCTTCGTTAATAATGGCCGCTGGCTCAAAGGAGAATTATTGATGAGGCCCCTCTTGGAGAGAAGAGATACAGGAGTAAGCCCCGGGCTTCAACACAATCATCAAAGCTGACACCAACAGCCAATCAAAGCAGGCATAAATATATCAACTTCTGTTTTCTTTAAAGAGAAATCTCACTGCAGTTATGAAAGGGCAAGACTGAAGAGCACATTAAAGTACAGTAGAGCAGTATGATTACACATTCTGGACCATACATTACATTAGTCAGCTTATGCGTAACGTTTCCTTCCAAATCAAGGCCAATGCATATATATATATATATATATATATATATATATATATATATATATATATATGTGTGTGTGTGTGTGTGTGTGTGTGTACTAGCAAAGTTACCCAGCTTCGCCAGGGTATTCATTTGAGGCTGAATGAAGATTGTATTTTTATGGCAAGGCTTTACTTTGCACAATAATTTGCCATTTCCCCATCCCAGTGTTTAGGGTTTATACCCATCGTTGCTGTGGATTTGTCAATAATAAAATTGTTTTTCTGTAAGGCTTCACTGTCCTCAATATTTTTATATTTCCCGTCTCCTGTGCACGTAGTTTTTTTTTTTTTATTACGTAATGGACCATATAATTCACAATCTTAGAAATTAGTAAGTCTCCCAAACCATGAATGAATAAAAGTTTCTTTCCCTTCGTGCAGCACAAAGCCCAACTGTGACAGCTGTTTTAGATACGTCATAACCGCTATTAAAAAAACTCTTTTGTAAGTCTCGATTGTAAACTGCATATTCATTTGGTACATAGGGTGTTCAGTGAAGTACAACATACATTAATGGACCAGAGTTTATTAATACAAGAAATAACTGGGTGCACCTCCCCAGCGTTCATCTTTTTCAATTTTTTATTTATGATAATTAAACAAATTCACATTTCTGATAATAACACTCCATTTCCAAAAGTGTAAGCATCAATTAAAAAATAAACATAGACCAATATGAAGTTGATTGGGAAGCGGCAGAACTGATAGCAGGACCTACCTCCCTAGACGCAGTGGTGCCAACCTACCACACATATAGGACCTGTAATACATTATATCAACAAATCAGATTGGAATTGATTTATCCAGGTGACATACCTGGTACTTCATATTGGAAAGAATTGTTGAGCATATCAATTTCTATGCAAATTACTTGCTTCTTACACTGTTATTCGAAAAAAAATTATAATACAAATGTTTCTCTAAATAACAAAGTAAGTAACTTTTGTTATGTGTGCGATTGAAATATCGCGAATTTTTACTTCATGCCTCCGTATCACACCCGCTCCCTTTTGAACCTAAAACTTTTAATGTAGCTTATAACCATGGAAGATTTAACACAAATTTACATACCGAGTTTTGTTAAGTTCGGTTCAATCGTTACTGCCCAATAAAATTGTTGGTACCCACTTTAGTTTTTAGTGTATATCTCGTTTATACTTTGTTATAGGACAAAAATGAATATAACAAAAGTTACTCTAAATACCAAAATAAATACGTAACTTTGGTTATGTGCATATTTGAAGAAAAAACAAATACGAAACGAAAAATGTTCTTCTTCTTCTTTAGCTACCTCCTTTGTGCCTTGTGTCCAGCGTGGAGGTGTCTCAGTCCAGGACAGCCATGCATCACGGTCCCTGGCCAGAGCTCTCATAGCATTCAGACTCTTCTCTCTGTTCTGTCCAAGCCTGGAGATGTGTTCAGCCCATGTAATTCTCGGTCTGCCACGAGGTCGCCTTCCCGTCGGTCTGGCCTCAAAGAACTTTCTTGGGTCCCGGTCTTCATGCATATGGCATAGGTGGCCAAACCATCTCAGCTGTTTCTTTTCAACGGATTCTTTGACTGCTGAGACTCCTCAGTCCTCTCGGATACGCTGGTTCCTGATCTGATCCCTCCGGGTCCGACCGGCAACCTTCCTAAGGTACTTCATTTCTGTGGCTGTTACTCGGCTCCAGTGTTTGTCCAGTGGGACCCAGCTTTCGCTGGCATAAATCAGGGTAGGAAGATAAATGGCCTTGAAAATGTGCATTTTAACATTTCTGACCACCTCTCTTTTCCCCGCAATAGTGTTGCATAAGTGGTAATAAACACTATTTGCTTTGGTGATTCTGTAGGAAATTTCTCCATCCATTTTTGGATTTCTGCTTATGACAGTTCCTAGATAGGTATACTCTTCAGTCATTTGCAGGATTTCCCCTCTGCATTGGATCTCCACATTTTCTTCCTCTCGGCCTATATGCATTACCCTGCTCTTACTTGCATTGATTGACATTCCTTTCCTACATAGCTCTGCTTCCCACTCGACAATAGCTTGCTGCAGTTTGTCCTGTGTATCCGCTATAAGGACTATATCATCCGCGAAGATCATTGCTTGAGCTAGGATCGTCCTCATATTCCACTTTCCCACCACTGTTCTTGCTGTTCTCCGCTTACATATTTTTAGGATCTCATCCATAAATATGATGAACAGCAAATGACTAAGGCTATCTCCTGGCTTTATACCTATGTACATTCCAAAGGCTTCGGACTCACTTCCATTTAACCTTACTATTCCTTTCGTATCGAAACGAAAAATCGCTATTTTTAATTTCAGGACTCCCTTACACACCTCCACCCACAGTCCTCCTCCCCCTAGAAATGTTGGTACAGCTTATTATCATGGAGGAGTTAGTGAGAATTCACATACCGAGTTATGTTTAGTTCGGTTGAGTCCCGCTATAGTTATTAGCGTATAATTCATATATACTTCGGTATAAGACAAATATGTATTTCACAAACGATACTCTAAATAACAAAATAACCAACGTTTGTAATATGCATATATGGCAAAAAACGAATACGAAACGAAATATAGCTATTTTTAATTTCAGGTCTCCCTTATAACCCCCACTCCTGTTCGTCTCAGACAATATTAATATAGTCTAAAGTCTAAGTTGGGTTATTAGTAATGTACTTTGGCTCTCGTGAAATTTCTCTATTGTAAAACTTCACGTGGGAAATCTGCTTCGTTTACGCAGCCCCTGCTTGACGGACTTTTTTCAATTACTACTAGTCAAATTGAGTCTCCCTCTCCCTCTCCCTCTGCCTCTCCCCCTCTCTCTCTCTCTCTCTCTCTCTCTCTCTCTCTCTCCTCTCTCTCTCTCTCTCATTATTCAATTTAAAATTCAGCCAGAACAACTTATATAAGTTGAGTTCTGATATATATCAGAACATCTCCCAAGTCTTCAAAGATCAAACACAAACCTCCTATATCACTTGTTTAGTTTTCACAATTCCATATTTCAAAGATTGAAGTCGGACTGCCCCATGAAACATGAAAACAAACTGCGACAAATTAAAGAAACAACTGCGCCCTGGAATACTGCAAGTAGAGAAATCCGAAAAGAGGAGGTTCTTCTTGTCTCAGCCCGAATTGGGCATACAAAATTAACACATAGTTATTTATTGAACGGCTTCTTTCCAGCCACCTTCGAGTGCTGTAATACTTCTCCTACTGTTCACATCTTCTTCTTTGTTTAGAAAAATGGAATCTTCCAGGAACAGCATTGCTTTGTGTTGGAGACGACGAAGAAAACATCAAGGGGGCTTTGGACTTTTTTACCAGGAAGTCATTTTTTCCAAAATATATAGTTCTATCTACCGCTAATGATAATAGTAGATACATGGTACATTATAATATTGTTACGTTTATTACAAAATCAGAAATAATCGTTGTTTATCATAGTTTTTTTTTCGGATTGTAAAATTAAACACATACAAGCTTCAGAGTTTTTATCACTACACAATTTATTTAACAATGCACTAAACACGTGGTTAATTATTCTTAACTACTACTCACAGTATACACTGATAGCTTCACTGTCCTTCTTATTGCACAGTACAAAAACTCACTCACATTCACTGAAGTTCACAAAAACACGGCATAGCACTGATCTTCACAAAGATAACGGCACTGCACTGTCCTTTACTTTTAGACACGGCAGTATACACTTCTTTACATAAAAACGGCACAACACAGTTCTTGACATAAATCACTTTACCGCACTGCAACTAAAAGCCACTGTTGATCACTTGAAGAGAACAAACTAACTCTCGGACGAGCTGAGCAGCTTTTATATCCGGGCGATAAACTTCAACGGGGATTATCTAAACACGTATAGATCCTGGACGGCTCCTTTCATCTACTTCGTACTTCTTACGTGCCTCAGTAATTGCAAGATTTTTCTGCTTGATTGTTTGAACATAGTGGTGATAGTCTGTATTATCCTCTCTGTATATCTGTATATTGCCGGCTTTTAAAATGATGTACGCACACCCAATATATATATATATATAAATATATATATATATATATATATATATATATATATATATATATATATATATACACATACATACATTGCTAAGGTACCCGGCTTCGCCCGGGAATTCATTTGAGACTTTACTTTCCATAATATTTTTTTTATTTCCCTGCCCCGTGTTTAGAATTTATACCCGTCGTTACTGTAAGGGAAATCAGCAATTGAGGTTGTACTCATGACGGAATTTTCGAATTTTTTCTTCAAATGTCCATCGATCCTACCTAGGAGATGACGAAAATGAGGTCCGTTCAAAACTGTATATATATATATATATATATATATATATATATATATATATATATCTATATATATATATATATATATGACTGTTACCGCTCTAGCGGTCGCAATTTTTGTTTGATCGTTACTAAACTCGATATTTGGTCGGTTTATGTAAAAAGAAAGATCAAGTTCGTTAACGGCTAAAATCGAACCAGTGGGAGGGGGGGGGTTTAGAGGGGAGGATTTTCGAAAATTCGAAATATTTCCGTTACTATACGAGATCGAAAAATTGTACAAAATCAATCTTCATGCAAATTAAATTTACTATAAATATTGTTATATACATTTATTCCCTATCTTGAATATTAACCGAGATATTTGCATTTGTATTCTGCTTGTGGTCGGGAAGAGTCGGCTATGTTCGGACTTTCCGCCGAGACCTCTGGCGACCGTTTCCGTAGCTATTCAGCCCTCGTGAATAGGCTTAGAGGTTTCTTACTACTTCAGTTGTTATTAGGCAGATTTCTCTATTGTAAAACTTCACGTGGGAAATCTGCTTCATCATAATGTAATAAGAATAAACACAAAAAGTCAGAAATCTGTTTTAGAAATCTTGGACAGAACATTTATTTCAGGCTTAAAATTAACAAAGATTGGGTTGTTCATTTATCAGGAAATATTATCGAATTAACCCACCTTCATCACTGAATGGCAAATTTAATATTCTTGAACTCATAAAAGATAGCATATAGGAAATTGCATAACAAAAGTTAAATAAAAACTAGGAGATCATTAAAACATAAAAAAAAAAAAAAAATGAGGGATGATTTATTTGCTATTAATGAATTCTGGCGAATGTTGCCAGAGATATCGATACTGTCAGAAAAATTAAGGAAAAATGAGAAACCATCTTGTGGATTATTACAACAACAGTACAGTGCAGTATAAGCTGTGTAAATTCTATTTCGACTGATGTCTTGATGGCTATAAGCCAAACTATAAACGATATAGGACAAATGCAACAAGAATCATTCGTAATCGCTCCGGGATCATATAGCTCACTCGAAAGCCTTGCCAGCCCAAAGTCACGATGTAACATCACAAACCCAGTAAAAGCTCAGGAAAAAACCATATCACTTGTCACGATTCGCTCTCATTTCGCTTTGGAGGCTGTAGCATAGGCTATACGGTTGCTAGGCAATGGAGCATATGCTATATGGTGCTAGGTGATGAAACCTACACTGACTGTTACCTTGTTTATAAAACAATTGAATAATGGCGTTACTCAATGTACTGTTAGTTATCAATATTACATTGGCGACGAGGTAAAATGCCGAAGAAGCAGAATAGGGTATCAATCGACTTGTCCACTCAGGAAAAAGAAGAAGCCGCGAGTATGAATCTCATAACGGAGAGAATGTCAAGGTTTGTATTTAAACAGTATACAAAGGACATGTTGTGGGAGGATTACATCCGGCACTTCGAGTTGACGACCCAGGTGAAGGGGCTTGGTGGGAATAGCGATGTGGAGGACGCGGCACGCAGGGACCTCCTAGCCAGCATCGGCGCCGAGCACCTCAGGGCGTTGTCCGACCTTCTGTACCCGGCCGACAGGGACACGTGCAGCTACGAACAAGTGAAGGCGGCAGCTAATAGGCTATTCAGGCCCACCGAGACAATCTTTGCTCTCCGGTTCGACTTCGAGAAGGCGGTCAGGAGTCATGGCGAGTCTTTTATCCTTTTCTATAATAGATTAAAGTCTCTGGCCCGCAAATGTAATTATGTCCATGGTTTAGATGAAAGGTTGAGGGATCGGTTTGCTGTGGGCATCCGATGCTCTGAATTTGAGATCGAGCTCTAGCTCCATGCTCTAGCGATGGAACGAGCTAGGGGAGAGGTTTTTAAGAACCCTAGCACCTCAGAAGGGGATGTTCTACAGGTGGCCCAGAAGATATCTCCTAACTTCTGCCTGAGATGTGGGAGTCAAAGTGGTCTTCTTGTCCAGCTGCTTCAGCTGACTGCAGGAATTGTTCAATGCGGGGTCATTATGCTCGTGTCCAGAACGGAGGAATCGAGGACGTTCCAAGGGAGTTCGCAGTGTGGAATTGGAGAATATCACAGCCGCCCAGTTGAGGATCATACAGATGAGGATCATACAGCTGAAGTAAGACCAGTTAAGTGTAAAGTCCCAAGGGTCACTATAGATGTAGATTTGAATGGTAAATTCTGCCGCATGGAATTTGACTCTGGCGCTCGTGTCAGTATTATTTGTAAATCCTTATGGAAGAGTGTCAGAAGGGCGGATCAGGAACTCAGGCCCTCTTCAGAAATTATAACAGGGTATGGAAAGAATCCACTTGCTGTTGTGGGTAGGGCTAAGATCCAAGTCAGGTTGGGTAGACTTACAAAGACTCATCCGGTAGTAGTCCTGGAGGATGAGGACGTCCCACTGTTTGGGCTTCCCTGGTGCCTAGATTCAACCTACCTCTTCTTAAGCAGGTGACAGTGCGGAAGATTGTTAAAGGAGATAACGAACTCCCACAGGTGAATCGAGAGCATCCCAAAATTGTAAAAAGAATTATTACGGAATTTGCAGATGACTTCCGGGAAGAACTAGGGACAATTGCTGGGGTTGAAGCGAGAATCCACCTAAAGCCAGGGGCAAGGCCCGTTGCATTCAGTGCTCGACGTGTTCCTTTTCCTTTGCGGAAAGCCATTGAAAATGAGTTGGCTCGGTTAGTGAGGGATGGAATTCTGGAACCAGTGGATCCCACTGACACACCGATAGAGTGGTGCACTCCAACGGTCAATGTGGATAAAGGGGGTGGCGCTGTTCGAATCTGTGGGGATTTTAGAGTGACTCTGAATTCTAATATTATACCCGAGAGCCATCTTCTCCCGACATTAGATGATCTGACAGCTAAATGGAACGGGTCCAAAATCTTTTCCGTAATTGATTTGAAGGACGCTTATCTGCAGATGAGAGTAGCAGCAGACGACCAGAAATATGTGACCATTTCCACACATAAAGGATATTATAGATACAAAAGGCTCCCCTTCGGGTACGTGGAGAAGCTATTAGCAGGATTAGATGTAGGGGTTCTATTGGATGATATTGTGGTTGGAGGAGCGGATCTCAACTCGCACGTCAGTGTTCTGCGAGAGGTCTTGGAGCGACTACGAAAAGCAGGCCTAAGGGCAAAGTTGGGAAAATGCAAGTTTCTACAGAAGAAAGTCGAATACCTGGGCCACCGAATTGACGAACATGGCATACATTCATCTAAAAACAAATTAGCCGCCATTCGAGAAGCAAAGCAACCTCGAAGCGTAAAGGAATTAAGAGCCTTTTTGGGGTTTGTCAATTATTATGAGAATTTCATTCCAAATTTGCATGCCATATGCGCCCCGTTGCATGCCCTGACTGGCACGAAGAGTAGGTGGAAATGGACTCCAATGGAACATGCAGTGTTTGAGAAGGTGAAAACTTTGTTATCAGCTGAAGACACCATCGTACCTTATGATTTGCGGAAGCCTGTCATCTTGGCCTGCAACGCGTCTGAACATGGAGTCAGTGCAGTGTTACTCCATAAAATGGAGGATAGCTCTGAGCGCCCCATTTTGTTCGCCTCAAGGACTTTAACACCGGCAGAAAAAAGATATTCCCCAATTGATAGAGAGGCCCTGGCCTTGGTCTCTGCAGTTAGGAAGTTCCGTCAATTCCTGCTTGGGCGAGAATTTGTACTTAGGACAGACCACAGGCCTCTGGAGAGGATATTTGGAACTGAGAGGGACCTTGCTAAAACAGCGAACTCACGTTTGGTACGATGGGCCATCAATATCATGGAGTATAACTACAGAATAGAACAAACAATTGACTAGCCGACTTCTTATCGCGTTTCAGAGTGCAAGAGAACCAATTAATGAAGAGGATATAATCTCAGAGGTCAAAGAATTAAGGACAATTAGGATGGAAAAAATATCATTCATTTCTTCAGCTGGGGACATTAAGAAATCATATGGAAAGGATCCAGTCTGGAAGCTTCTCTTAGATTATCTGGAGTATGGTTGGCCTAAAAATTCGGAAACTATGAAACCTGGCGTGAAGATGTTTTGGAACAAGAGAGACGAACTAACACTGGAAGATGGTGTTATTCTTCGGTTGGGAAGACTGTTTGTTCCTGAAGCTCTGAGGAGCTCCTTACTTCAACAGTTACACGAGGGTCAACCCGGGATCACTGCAATGCGCTCACTGTCCCGTTACTATGTCTGGTGGCCAGGAATCGATGAGGATATCGAGAAGTACGTAAGAAGATGCATTCCATGCCAAGCTATCAGACATAGCGAGTGTGAGGTGCCTCTGTATCCCTGGAACGTACCGAATGGACCCTGGAAGCGACTCCACGCGGACATTGCAGAACCCGGAGGTGGCAAGTATTGGCTGGTAGGGATAGATGCTTACTCCAAGTGGTTCAAGTGGATGTGATGAACCGAATGACCACCGGAGTTATAGTTGACCGATTGCGGCAATGGTTCTCGAGGTACGGTATACCCAAGCAGATAGTATCTGATAATGGGACGCAGTGGACCTCGTCAATGTTTAAGAATTTCTGTTCTGCAAACAATATCCGCCATGTGACCGCTCCTTATCATTCAAGGACCAATGGGCTCGTGGAGAGAATGCTCCAGACGTTCAAGTCCAGGAACTGTGCCTGTAGGCAGGAGGGGTTGCCACCAAGCCTTGCAATGGCACAGTTTCTCCTGTCCTACCGCAACACCCCGCAGAAGACCACTAGCAGGCCACCATCTCTCATGTTCCTAGGAAAGTGACTCCCTACTGCTCTCGATCGCCTAAGGCCGGACACGAGGGAGGAAATGGTGGTAAAGATATGGAAGCAGAAAAACTACCACGACCAGAGATCCAAGGGGAGAGAGTTTGCCAAGGGGGATGAAGTCTGGGTGAAGAATGAGTTGAGCAAGGGCTGGGTGCCTGGCGTGGTGGAGGAGCGAACGGGCCATCATTCGTACAAAGTTCTGGCAGGTGGACGTACCAAGCGAAAGGACGCGGACCAGCTCAGGACCAGAGAAGGGGCGATGGACGAGTACCCATTCCAGATGACTGAGGAGGAGTGTCAACCAAAGGCGGAGGAAGATCCGCAAGTTTGGTGGGGAGAAATGTAGCATATGCTATACGGTTGCTAGGCAATGGAGCATATGCTATATGGTGCTAGGTGATGAAACCTACACTGACTATTACCTTGTGAATAAAACAATTGAATAATGGCGTTACTCAATGTACTGTTAGTTATCAATATTACAGAGGCTAATGACATGGGCCGATTTGGATGCTCGTAGTCGTCGAGAAGATGGAACTACAGTAGAAAAGAGAGTTCCAAACGCTCATATTTCAAAGGTGGAGTCAGACTGGTCGAAAAAACATGACAATAAACTGCGACAAATCAAAGAAATTACCGAGCGGTGGAATACTGAAAGTAGAAAAATCCGAAAAGAAGAGGTTGCTCTTGCCCGTGTCCGAATTGGACAGAGAAAATTAACACATAGTTCTTTATTGAAAGTCTTCTTCCCACCAACCTACGATTGTTGCAATATCCAGTTTACTGACACATCTTCTCCATAGTTGTAAAAAATACGATTGTAAAAGCAAGAAGAGCTTTGAACCTTGAACCAAACTTAAGAGAGCTCCTTAGAGTCGACGAACAAGACATAAAAAGGCTTTTTGCATTTTAACTGAAACTCGTTTGTTCCAAGAAATATAGATCCATCTACCGCTAATGACACCAGCAGATGCGGTATATTGCAATAAATAAATATAGCAAAAATGTTTCAAAAGCGAAAAATGACATTTAAGTTATTCCAGCAAGCAGAAAATAATTGTGTGTAGAATTCTCAATACCATGAAATATTTATTTTAGGAGCTAGTGATATAAACTGCTTAAAGGACAAGTTGATATTTTATCAAAAGACTCTAATATTGCCTGCTCTTAGATATATCTTGTTATAATGTTTCTTTATTGTTTGTGACGACCTGATGATGGAAGGCGAGTGCCAAAAGGCACCAATATAATAAATAGACCACTTGGAGGGAACATTTATAACGCCTCTTTCCCATACATTTAAATATAAAATAATTTCTTGCAACCAAGTTGTTTGCAATGACCTTTCGGTACTAAGCTCCCAAGTGCTAATAAACAAAAACTAAACATGCTTATGAAAATTAAAATAAATAGGATAAAATTGGTTCTTATTTTCTTAACTATTCGCCTAATAATGTGTCTTATTAATAACAGATACAATTCCACTAATTTGAGCGCTCTATTTTAGAGGGCTAAAGTTAAGCTATTTATGTATGTAGGGCTTCCACGCTGAGTAACGTGGGAATTTATTTAAGTTTTGTGTGCTCAATCCTTTGGATACTACACACATTTCAGTAATTACATTATAATAATTCGTATACAATAAATATAAACATTATAAGAACAATAAAATATAAATAAAACAATGTCAACATATGTGTACTCGTATAAACAAAAGGTGTAGATCTACAAAACAGTGTCCAATTCTTGTACAAATGCATTAAATCCCTTGTTGAATTCGAGTAAAAGTTTCGGTTTGTCCGTCGGCCAAGTTCCGTTTTCTAAAGTAATATGCTTAATGAGTTTTGTTATTGGTCCGTCAAGTAATGTACAGTCATATAAGAGGTAGTCACATGACTGTTCAGTCTCATTGGCACACTTGCATGTATTTGTGTTTGTTAGTTTAAATTTGTACAAGTAACTTTTCCTAGGTCCATGTCTTGATATAAATTGTGTTTGTTAAAATTGATAAATGTTATTTTTGGTCTCTGCTATATAGTTGGTATGTGATTGTCGTCCTTTAAGAGTGTTTGTCCATCGTTCGTCCCCTTTTTCATAAGTTTCGTGTATAAAAAGAGTTTTAATGATCTGTTTAGTCAGTTTAGAGTATGTAATAGGTATCGTTTCGGCTCTTGAATATGAATTTGCAAGTTGAACTGCTGTATCATTTCCTAAATTTCCCGAGTGTCCTTTTATCCATGTTATTGCCACTATTAGATTCTTATGTCTACATAGTGTAATTAGTCTTCTAAACTGTTCAGTCTGTTCGTTATGGTTTTCGTTATTACAATGCGGTCTATGTTAATTTTGATGTCCGTATAAATTATACTAGCCTCTGTCACTTGAAATGTCGTGCTGTGTTTTGAGTGCCTCAGTAATTGCAAGATTTTTCTGCTTGATTGTTTGAACATAGTGGTGATAGTCTGTATTGTCCTCTCTGTATATCTGTATATTGCCGGCTTTTAAAATGATGTACGCACACCCAATATATATACATACATACATTGCTAAGGTACCCGGCTTCGCCCGGGAATTCATTTGAGACTTTACTTTCCATAATATTTTTTTTATTTCCCTGCCCCGTGTTTAGAATTTATACCCGTCGTTACTGTAAGGGAAATCAGCTATTGAGGTTGTACTCATGACGGAATTTTCGAAATTTTTCTTCAAATGTCCATCGATCCTACCTAGTAGATGACGAAAATGAGGTCCGTTCAAAACTGTATATATATATATATATATATATATATATATATATATATATATATATATATTTGTCTGTTACCACTCCAGCGGTCGCAATTTTTGTTTGATCGTTACCAAACTCGATATTTAGTCGTTTTATGTAAAAAGAAAGGTCAAGTTCGTTAACGGCTGAAATCGGACCAGTGGGAGGAGGGGTTTATAGGGGAGGATTTTCGAAAATTCGGAATATCTCCGTTACCATACGTCGGACCTAAAAATTGTGCAAAATGAATCTTATTGCAAATTAAATTTACTATAAATATTGTTATATACATTTATTCTCTATATTGAATATTAACCGAGATATTTGCATTTGTATTCTGCGTGTGGTCACCAGTAGGCTATGTTCGGACTTTCCGCCGAGAGCTCTGGTGGCCGTTTCCATAACTATTCGTCCCTCGTGAATAGGTTTAGAGGTTAGGTTAACTGTTTTTTGGGGCTAGAAACTACTGGGTTATTACGCCCTAAATAATGTTTTAGGTTTAGAGGTTTCTTACTACTACAGTTGTTATTAGGCAGACTTCTCTATTGTAAAACTTCACGTGGGAAATCTGCTTAGTTTACGCAGCCCCTGCGTTACGGACTTTTTTTATATTTCCCGTCCTCAGTGTATGTAGTTTTTTTATAACGTAATGGACCATATAATTCATAATCCTAGAAAGTATTCTGTCTTCCATAGCACGTATGAATAAAAGTTTCTTTCCCTTCATGCGGTAGAATGTCCAACGGTGACAGCTGTTTTAGGTACGTCATAGCCGCTATTAAAATACTCTTTCATAAGTCTCAATTGTGTACTTTGTATTCATATTGGTTTTCAGTAATGTATATCATAATACATTAACGGAGCAGAGTTAAAAAATACCAGAAATACTTGGGTGCACCTCCCTAGCGTTCATTCTTGTAAATTATTTATTTATGATAATTAAAGAAATTCACATTCCTGAGAATAATAATACATTGCTATAAGCATCAATTAACATGTAAACATAGACCAATATGAGGTCGGCGGGGAAGCGGCAGAACTGATAGGACAAAGGAAGTAGCTTGACACTTAGATAGCCTCAGTGCTGCCAACCAGAAATGCATTTTGGATAGCTATCCTCTAATACATTCAAATATATTAAAAAATCATATTACATTATCTTCACAATTCTAAAACTGTTTCAAATATTTTTCACGTTTTAATTAAATAATGTATTAAATACACTTAGAGAAGGGGGGGGGGCGACAGTATACCTTATTTGGTGCAAACTGGTACTGGCGTTAAAAAATAGCATACTTTTGAATTATTAAGGATAAAATTCTAACATGGATTTGAATTAACTTATCCAGGTGAGGTACCTGGGTAGTTCATATTGGAATATATTGTTGAGCATATCAATATTTCTAACAGAATTACTTGCTTCATACCTTATTTTACAAAAAAAAAATTATAAAACAAAATTTGCACTAATTAAAAAAGTAAACAACTTATGTTATGTGCACGATTGTCGAAAAACAAATAGACAATGAAATATCGCGAATTTTTATTTCAGGCCTCCGTTATAACCCCCATTCCCCTTTGAACCTAAAATTTTTAGTATAGCTTATAATCATGGAAGAATTAATGCTAATTCACATACCGGGTTTTGTTAAGGTCGGTTCGTGTCCAATAAAATAGTTGGCTCCCGCTTTAGTTTTTAGCGTATATCTCATTTATACTTCGTTATAAAACAAAAGTGTATATAACAAACGTCACTCTAAATAACAAAATAAACAACTTTTGTTATGTTTATATTTGCCGAAAAACCAATAGAAAACGAAATATCGCTATTTTTCATTTCTAGCATCCCTTATAACCCCCACTCCTGCCCGTGCCTAGAAATGTTGGTATGGCTTGTTATAATTAAAGTGTTAGTGATAATACATATACCGAGTTTTATTTATTTCGGTTGGATCTTTTGTCCCAAATAAAATTGTTCACTTCCGCTATAGGTTTTAGCGTATATCTCGTTTATAATTCGGTACACGAAAAAAGTGTATATAACAAAATAAACAACTTTTCTTATGTTCATTTTTGCCGAAAAACCAATAGGAAACGATATATCACTATTTTTAATTTCTGGCTTCCCTTATAACCCCCACTCCTGCCCTTCCCTAGAAATGTTGGTATTGCTTGTTATAATGAAATCGCTAGTACTAATACATATACCGAGTTTTATTTATCTCGGTTTGGTCATTTGTCCCAAATAAAATTGTTCACTTCCGCTATAGGTTTTAGCGTATATCTCGTTTATAATTCGGTATACGAAAAAAGTGTATATAACAAAAGTTACTCTAAATAACAAAATAAACAACTTTTGTTATGTTCATTTTTGCCGAAAAACCAATAGGAAACAAAATATTGCTATTTTTAATTTCTGGCTTCCCTTATAACCCCCACTTCTGCCCATCCCTAGAAATGTTGGTATTGCTGGTTATAATGAAAGCGTTAGTGGTAATACATATACCGAGGTTTATTTATTTCGGTTTGGTCATTTGTCCCAAATAAAATTGTTCACTTCCGATATAGGTTTTAGCGTATATCTCGTTTATAATTCGATATACGACGAAAGTTTATATGACAAATGTTACTCTAAATAACAAAATAAACAACTTTTGTTATGTTCATTTTTGCCGAAAAACCAATAGGAAACGATATATAGCAATTTTTAATTTCTGGCTTCCCTAAGTCCAAGTTGGGTTAGTAGTAATATACATACCAAGTTTCATAAAATTCGGTTCAGCCGTCTATGCGTGAAGAGGTAACAAACAAACAAACAGACACCAAAGAAACAAAATGCAGGTGTATATGACATGTGAAACGAAAAGTTATCGTGAAATTCCGCGACAAAAATCAATGTACAGACAGAGGTTACAATTTTATATATATACTAGCTCAGATACCCGGCTTCGCTCGGGAATTCATTTGAGGCTGAATGGTGATGGTATATTATTGGCAAGGCTTTACTTTGCACAATATGTTGACATTTACCCGTTCCAGTGTTTAAGGTTAATACCCGTTGTTGGCATTTGTTAATAATAAAATTATTTTTTTATGTAAGACTTCACTATCCTGCATATTGTCATATTTCCCGTCTCCTGTGCATTATGCATAGATTTGAATTATTAAGGAGAAAATATTGACATACATTTGAATTAATTTTTTCAGGTGAGGTACCTGGTAGTACATATTGAAAAGAAGTGTTGAGCAAATTTCTCTAAATAACAAAATAAACAACTTTTGTTATGTGCATATTTGCCGAAACCCCAATAGGAAATCATTATTATTAATTTCAGGCCTCCCTTATAACCCCCACTCCTGCCCGTCCCTAAAAATGTTAGTATGGCTTATTATAAGGAAGGCGTTAGTGCTAATATACATACTGAATGTTTTATTTAGTTCGGTTGAGTCTTTTCTGCCAAATAAAATTGTTGTCTCCCGCTATAATTTTTAGCGTATAAGGCCTTTATACTTCGGTATATGACGAAAGTGTATATGACAAAAGTTACTCTAAATAACAAAATAAATAACTTTTGTTATGTGCGTATTTGCCGAAAAACCAATAGGATACGAAATATCGCTATTTTTTATATTGGTATTTTGATGGCAAGACTTCAATGTGTACAATTACACTTCCATCCAAGACGTAATGGTTTTCCGAAATAGCCAACCCTGAAGGGTAACTTCAGGGGATTGATAAACAGAAATTTTAGTTTTGAAGAATAAATGAAAAAGTGTTCCTAATCTATCCCTCTACACTTTTTGACTCACCTTTTTTCAATAATTCAAACCATAATCATGGGTAGCATTTATTACAATTAAATATCATCTATAATGAACATATTTCCTTTCAAAAGCCAATCCGAGCTCATATAATATTAGGCCAAGTTTTTGCACGTAAGATTATATTTGTAATAGTGAATCACACTGGAAACTACTTTCAGTAATGCCAGACGGGAAATTAGTAAACTCAATTATCTAGTAAAGCTCCATTCATCTTCCGCTCCCGCATGAGACTTCTCAAAATTCTTCAACTTAAATTATTGATTCAAAACATTATTTTAATAATTTATCTACCGGATGGAATTAAATAATAATAAACATATCGAGTTTAAACGCATATTGTTTTTTGTCATAATGACATAATCATTAACGTTTAATTATTATGATAGCACAAATTTGTTTCAATAACATCAAGTTACATTATACAAATTAAATAATGGAAATGCTCTAATAGTTTATATTTCTATTGGAAATAAATTACAAAGTTAATTTCTAGGTAAAATAAATAAATGAGGAGGGGGCGACGAAAATTTATAATCTCACTAATCCGAATCATACTTATAAACCGAATTTTATGAAACTTGGTATATATACTACTACTAATCCAACTTAGACTTTAGGCTATATCAATATTCTCTGAGACGAACAGGAGTGGGGGTTATAAGGGAGGCCTGAAATAAAAATTCGAGATATTTCATTTTCCATTTGTTTTTCGGAAAACGTGCACATAACAATAGCTGTTTACTTTGTTATTTAGAGTAACTTTTGTTTTATACATTTTTTCGTATAACAGTATGAAGCAAGTAATTTGCGTAGAAATATCTGTATGCTCAATAATTCTTTCCAATTGGAACTACCCAGGTACCTCACTTGGATAAATTAATTCAAATCTATGTTAATATTTCATCCTTAATAATTCAATCCTATGTTAAATAATACGGCAGTAACATATTGCACCAAGTAAAGTATACTCCCCCCCTCTCCACCCCTCCCCTTCTCTTCTTCAAACATTAATTCATGAAAAATGCCAGTTTGCCCTTTAGTGTTTTATTTAATTAAAACGTCAAAAGTATTTGAAAAAACATTTTTAGTATTGTGAAGATAATGTAATCCGATTTGTTAAAATAATTTAGTGTATTACAGGATTGAGATCATAAGTGAGTTGGCATTACCGAGTTTAGGGAGGTCTGGAGTGGGGGATACTTCCTTTGTCCTATCAGTTCTGCCGCTTCTCTGCCGACCCCATATTAGTCTATGTTTACATGATAATTGATGTTTACACTTTTAACAATGTAGTGTTATTCTAAGGAATGTGAATTTGTTTAATAATCGTAAATAAATAATTTAAAAAGATGATCACTGTGGAGGTCCATGCAGTTATTTATGGTATTTATGATCTCTGCTCCGTTTAATATATGGTTTACTTTTCTGAACTCACTACGTACCAATATTAATATACAGTTTACAATCGAGACTTACAAAAGAGTACTTCTAATAGCTGTTATGACGTACATAAAACAGCTGTCACCGTTGGGCTTTGTACCGCATCAAGGGAAAGGAACTTTTATTCATACATGGGTTGGAAGATAATACTTTCTACAATTATGAATTATATGGTCCATGACGTTTAAAAAAAAATAATAAAAAAAATAAAAACTACATGCTCTTGAGACGGGAAGTATAAAAATATTGAGAACAGTGAATCCTTACATAACAAATAAATTTATTATTAACAAATCCACAGTAAAGACGGGTGTAAGCCCTAAACACTGGGACGGGGAAATGTCAAAATATTGTAGCTAGTTTATCCAGTAATGTGATCACGAAAGGGAGACAATTTCAACTCGCCATATAATCATTTATCATTATCATTTTTCGCGTGACATACATACCACAGAGGATTTCTTTTTTTACAAGTGTGTTTATGGTTTTACCTTAATAGCTGATTTCTCATAGCGGGAATTTCTGAGCATGTGATTTGACTACTTAAAGCAGTATGCGGCAGAATAGCAACAGGCGATTAAAGCCTTGCCAAAAAAAATACCATCGTCATCCAGCCCCCAATGAATTCCCGGGCGAAGCTAGTATATATATAAAATTATAACCTCTGTCTGTACATTGATTTTTTTCGCGAAATTTCACGATAACTTTTCGTTTCACATGTCATAGACACCTATTGTGAAGATAATGTAATCTGATTTGTTAATATAATTTAATGTATTACAGAATTGATATACTAAAGGAGTTGGCAGCACTAGGGGGCTAGGGAGGTGTCGAGCTACTTACTTTGTCCTATCAGTTCTGCCGCTTCCCTGCCTACATCATATTTGTCTATGTTTACATGATAATTGATGCTTACACTTGTTGACTCCCGCTATAATTTTTAGCGTATAACGCATTTAAACTTCGGTATACGACAAAAGTGTATATAACAAAAGTTACTCTAAATAACAAAATAAACAACTTTTGTTATGTGCATATGTACCGAAAAACCAATAGAAAACGAAATATCGCTATTTTTAATTTCATGCTTCCCTTATAACCCCCACTCCTGTTCGTCTTAGAGAAAATTAATATAGCCTAAAGTCTAAGTTGGGTTAGTAGTAATATACATACCAAGTTTCATAAAATTCGGTTCAGCCGTTTATGCGTGAAAAGGTAACAAACAAACAAACAAACAAACAAACAAACAAACAAACAAACAAACATACACGAAAGAAACAAAATGCAGATATGGTGTCTATGACATGTGAAACGAAAAGTTATCGTGAAATTTCGCGAAAAAAATCAATGTACAGACAGAGGTTACAATTTTATATATATATATATATATATATATATATATATATAACTTTTGTTATATTCATTTTTGTCTTATAACATAGTATAAAAGAGATATACACTAAAAACTAGAGCTGGAGCTAATAATTTTGTTGAGCGTTAACGATTGAACCAAACTTAACAAAACTCGGAATGTGAATTAGCTTTAATTCTTCCATGATTATAAGATATATTAAAATTTTTAGGTCCAAGCGGGAGGGGGGAGGGGGTTATGAGTAAGGCCTGAAAAAAAAAATTGCGATATTCCGATTCCCATTGGTTTTTCAACGATTTTCTATAAAAATACCATCAATAGTCAGTCAAGGATAATTTCCCGGGCATTTCCGGGTATATTAGCTAGATTGTATACAGAAAATACGTACATTATAGATGATATTTAATCATAATAAATGCTATCCATGGTTATAATTTGAATTATTTACGGTTTGTCAAAAAGTAGAGAGGGAATGATTGGAGACTTATTTTCATGTATTCTTCAAATCTAATAATTTTTTTCCATAAGTCACCCAACTGACCCTTACGGGAAGAAATGAGCCCAGACGGGGAGAACACTTGTACACGTAGAAGCATTGTCAATTGTAGCTTAGCTTCTGGTCTAATGTAATCCTTTGTTTGTAACCAGTAAGTATCCCTCACGTCTGCTTCTATTTCGTATGATGTAATATTTTGCAATGTTAAGTCTTGTGGGCTTTCATTCAATTTCCATAATATATGTTGCAATATGATTTGCTCAGCTTAACAAAACAGATGTTGGGCTTGGCCAGTCCTTACAAATCCTTGTGGCTCACCTCATTCACACATCGACTCCAATATATATGTACCATATGCCTTATCATTTGCTCAGCTTAACATAACAGATGTTGTGCTTGGCCAGTCCTTACAAATCTTTGTGGCTTTTTTTTTTTTTTTTTTTTTTTTTTTTTTTTTTTTTTTTTATCTGAGACCAAGCTTCTTCATATTTGATGGTATTAAGGAGGTGTGACCCACGGGGGGTAAAAACGAATAGTTCCCTTTCTACTGAACTATAGTTCCATTTTAAGGGAGATGGTGATTGTGACGGGGTGTAATGGAACTAACAAGGGTGGGTGACCCGGTAGCTGGGGATACCGGGTGGGTTGTGATGGATAGGAAGAAAACGAAATAAGAAAGGATAGGGATACAAGGAGAGGAGATAAGAAGAAAAAGAAGAAAGATGGCCGCTACAGCCAGTAAATAAACCTAAAAGCCGTTTGTGTGTTGTTAAAGGGGGTAAGGGGCGCCCAACTATCAAACTAACCTACTCTATACTAAACTAAAACTAAATTAAAACTAGGTAAACCTAACTAAACTAACTTAAACAACAGGGCTATAATAAGGGGGTGAAGAAAGGGCGTTAACCCTGCTTATGTATTATTGGCCGATCCTAGGGCACTATGAGGATGGGTGTCAGCAGCGAGTCAGATCGATTAGGGGCTCATCAAGACCAACCTGTCGCCATCTAACCGGCTGTTGAGGAGGGGGTATGGAGTGGTAGAGAGGATTATCAGCGTAGTTGAGGGAGTCGAAAAATTTAACATGGCGGCGGGAAATGGTGTGGGAGATGGGTTCTAGGGAGAGGGTATCATGAATTGTCCGGTTGGTGGCGCGTTGGAGGGAGGTATGCCGGACAATTTTACGGATTATACCGTTTTGGAACTGTTGAATGGAGGTAAGGGAGGTTTTGGTAAGGTATCGGAGAAGGGGGGAACCATATAGGAGGGCGGGTTGAATGACGCCTTTGAGTATAAGGAGTTTAAGCCGTAGGCTGAGGACTGGAGAGAGGAGAAGGTGGTTGAGGGAGTTGAACTTGTTCCGTAGATGTTTAAGTCGTCCGTTTACGTGTGCTGTGAATGCCAGATATCTGTCGAGTCGAATTTCAGGGTAGAGTATGGTACGGGAGACATGTAGGTCGGTGTTGTCGAGTCGGAAGGTGTCGGGGACGGAGGTACGTTTTCTGAATGCGAATACCAGGGCATCTGTCTTTCTGGGGTTCACACGGATGTTAATGGATCGGAGGTCGTCAGAGATGGATTGGCAGGCAGATTCTGCCAAGGATAGGGCGCGGGATGGGTTGAGGGAGGGTTGGGGTGGCTAACAATTGCCACGTCGTCCGCATACGCGACTACCTCAGTATTGTGAAACCGTCGACTCACTTCCTTTGCGGTGTACACCGTGAAGAGGGTAGGAGAAAGAGGGGAACCCTGAGGAACCCCTACTTTGAGAGGACGGGATGTGGAGAGGGATTCGCCGACCCTCACTTGGAAGGTTCGGCCGTGGAGGAAGGAATGGAGCATGGCTAGGAGTTGACTGGGGCAGCCATGCCCACCTAGGGTGTTGAGGAGTTCGGCGTGGTCGACGGAGTCAAAAGCCTGAGTGCAATCTATTGAAATCATCGTCGTGACGATGATTCTGCGGAGGTTGGTGGCAGTGTTAGCGTAGAGGCGGGGAAGGGGGTGAAGGGTGCTGTGCTGGGAACGGAAGCCGGACTGCTCGTTCGGGATGAGGGATTTCTCCTCGCAGAAATCTAAAAGATACCTGAGGATTATACGCTCTAGTATCTTGGAGATATGTGAGAGGAGACTGTTGGGACGATAGTGATCGGGAGAGGATCCATTTTTAGAGGGTTTAAGGAGAGGGACGAGTATTGCGTGTTTCCCGATGGTGGGGAAGTGGCGGAGGCGGAGGCAGGAGTTTATGAGGTGTTTGAGAAAGGAAAGAGACTTCCGTGGAAGCTGACAGAGTAACACGTACTGCACCCTGTCCAGCCCAGGGTTAAGGCCTCACGGCTAGGTGCCTTCTACATTGTAGCCACACCTCGATATGGGTACTCAATGTCCAGCCCAGGGTTTCTAGCGGCTTACTCAATATGAACTACGGGCTGGGTGGAGTCCGGAGTGGAGGCTTACCTTCACTGCCGGTCATAGACGTAGTGGTCGTGTGTTCAAAGCCCGAGGACATAAAGGCCAGGAAACTGGTACATGTGCTCTTCGTGTGGGAGCTAGTTAGTAGAGACTGTCCCTTCCATAGGATCGCTAAACCATCGAAGCGAATACTCAGTTTCCAGAGATGTGTTGGAAAGGTGTAGGCAGGGGGGTGCCATTCGGCAGGTGCGCAGATTGTAAATGTTTGCGACTTTCGCGCATGACGTCATGAGGCGACTTGTGTGCGACGCTTTCAGCTTTGTTTACATAGAGTGAGCATCGTTGTTTTTTTAGTGAATTCTTTTATTTGTTATGATTTTTTTCTTCAAAATGCCGAGTGAGTGTGCTATGGCAACATGTTCCAACAACTCTAGGAGAGCAGGCAAGTCTGTATCTTATCACCGGTTCCCGAAAAACCCAGAAATTAAGAAACAGTGGATAGTTCTGTGTAGACGAGGAGATTTGAAATTTAATCCTACTTTTGCTCGGGTTTGTTCAGAACATTTCAACGATAGTGATTCCCAAAGGAATTTAAAAGCAGAATTGTCAGGCTATGTTCCTAATAGATTGATATTAAAAGAAGAAGCCGTGCCTTATCATAATTTACCAGTATCGTCCGTAAGTAAACAAACACCTACTACCTCTACTTCTGACTCAAAATGTGAAACATCTAGAGAATGTAGGAGTAAAAAACGTGAAATAACTAAACGTGCCCTGCGTCGCATTAATAAGATTTCTCTCAAAAAGATGAAAAGTTATTTTTCATTTAATACAGAAGAAGTTGATTGTAATGGATGTATTCAATTAAAGGAAAAAATTTCTGAATATGAATCCCAATTAAAGTCCTTGCTGATCCAAGTAGAAAATTTAGAAAGTAATAACTTTAATTTAAAAAAGAGAGTTACTAAATTGCTAACAGTTAATCGCCAGATAAGAATGCAAAAAGAAGAAAAAATGCAGTGAAAAAAGAAATGGAAAGGATTTGTTATCCAATATTATCCACAGCTCAAATTCAGAGAATACACTCAAAAAATATCAGCAGCAACTGTTTTGGACAAGACAGAATTCATGCGAATGGGAGCTTTTAAAAAGGTAAGATTTAAAATGTAAGAAACAGAATAATTTTCTTGTATTGTTTCCTATAGAGCACTATAGGAGATTATTTCCCATGCTCCATCATTAATGATATTACATGTTTCCTTCACAGTTACTTATGCAATGGGACAGTGCGGTTTCAAAGCATATGCTCCAACATCTGTGCCATTTTCTTCACAAGGATACTACTGGAACCAATGACTCCCTGCGGCTCAAAATGTTAGCATATTTTTATTACAAGGAGGACTACATACCAATGACAGCTTTTTTTTTTTTAAAAAAAAGATAAGTTTTAAAGTCTGAGTATCAGAATTATCTTCTTGTAGTGTTTTCTATAGAGCACTAAAGGAGTTTATTTCCCATGGTCTATCATTAATGATATTACATGTTTCCTCCACAGATAGTTATTCTATGGGACAGTGCGGTTTCAATGCATATGCTTCAACATCAGTGCCATTCTCTTCACAAGGATGCTACTGGAACCAAGGATTCCAGTGACTAAATATAAGCATCTTTTTATTACAAGGAGGACTACATGCCAATGATAACCTTTAAAAATCTTGTACCTATATTGACTAGCTGATGTTTAAAATAATTTACTCATTTTTAACTGGGTATCATTGTTTATTGCTTGGTTAGTCTCAATTTTATTTACTTTCATTTGTTTGTATAATAGAAGTCATTACTGTTTTCATGTTTTGGAGATTTCATCTTATTATAGTAAAATTTTACTTTTTGTTGTGCTAATTACCTAGAAATAAAAATTAACTTAAAATTACGATTTTTAAATGTAACCCAACATATATAAATTTTAAGGAACTATTATGTATTTATATTTAATGGAATCTAATTTGTACATGGTTTATTTGAAATAAAATATATTCAACTAAATTAATTTGTACCATTTACAGACATATACCATTTTAACAATTTTTTGTTCGTCAAATTAATCAGAAAACTGCTTATATTGATCGTATTTCGGCTAGTCCACCACGAATATTGTTGCCCAGTGACGTATAGGCTTGCTGGATTAAGGCTTTAATGGCTAGGTGCCTCCTGCATTGTTGCCACATGCTACACAATGTCCAGCCCAGGGGATTTTCCTCCCTTGGTCCGTCGCAGGATAGCAGAGAGCTGCCTAGGGGAGGAGAACATGAAATTATCATCGCTCTCCATCCTAGGCGCCTCCTCAGTCTGACGTAGCCTAGCCTGATCTGCTGCAGTCATATGTGCCGCCAACATCTCAGCCTGGTCTGTGTGGCTCATCACACCCCTGCCGTTATGGAGAAGAACAGATCGCCTTTTGGTTACTCTGGTCTTCACCAACCGCCAGAGCTTGCGGTGGTCACCGTGTGTCTGTCTGAGGGTCTCATGCCACTCCGCCTTCTTCCACGGTCTCATAAGGTGCGGATCTGGGCAGTGAGGTTGTTAAGGACGGGACGTAGGGCGGGGTTCCTGGTGCGATACCAGGAATTTTTAATGGTATTCCTCTGCCTGATTAGCTGTAGAACATGAGGGGGAGGAGGTTTGAGTCCTGGGGTCTTCTGACGGTCTTCGGGATCGCCTGGTCCGCTGCCTCCAAGATGACCCTGGTGAACTCGTCCAGCTTCTCTTCCAGGGTTTGGGCGTCACTGATAGTGGCGAACGGCGGTGTTGTTGCGTACATAAGTGACTTGTACAATTTCCAATCACTGTTATGAAACGCGTATGTGGTTGTAGTGGGTTTGGGAGGACGACCTCGCAGCACATACAGTACTGGTCGGTGATCACTTGTGATAAAGTCCAGGGCGAGACATTTACTCACAATGTGAGGGGTACGGGTGAGCATTAGGTCCACAGTGGACATTCTATAGGGCGTTTTGAAAGTGTGAGAATTAGGGTGTATGACGGTGAAACTAGAGTTCACGATCGCTTCACCAGGGGGATTGGTTGAACTGTTATTCCAGGAGGGGTGTCGGGCGTTCAAATCTCCAATAACAAGATGATTTCTGTCTGCCTGAGCTAGACTTATGAGGGGCTGAAAATATTCGGGTTTGGCCTAAGGCCAACGATACAGGCCGGTTATAGTGTAAGTGTGGTTGGCTATAAGGACCTTCACTGATGCGATGTGTTCCATTTCTTTGAAAGGTATGTCATGCCTGATTAAGATGGCAACTCCCCCGGCCTTGCCATCTCTTCCGTCGATGTCGTTTCGTACGATGTTATAGCCAACCACCAAGGTCTTTAGAGGGGGTTAAGCGGGTATCAAATAACACCGCTATTGTGGGGTCATACCGTTCCAAAAGAGCGTCAAGCTTGGACTTTCGTTTGGTAGCTGAATTCATGTTGAAATTCAGTAAGGAGTAGGGCCTGACCATTATTTGGCCATGGATTTCTTGAGTGCCTGGACGAGTGCTGTAACGGTGGCGAGTAGGGTGTTGATCATTCCTCTCATATCCTCCACCCAATGTGGGGTGTAGTAGGCAATCTGTGGGTTGAAAGCTGGTACCGGCTCTGGGGCGAAGCAGGCATAGGGGGGTGTGGGGTGAGTTGTGGGTGGGGAGGGTTTTGTGGTTGGGAAGGGTTGGATGCTTGCAGTTCATGCAGTCCATGGGTTGTGGGTCGGGGCTGGAGCGGGGATATAGGTGGGCACAGGGGCACTTTTCTTGGCTTGGAGTCGTTCTAAAATCTCCAGCCTGAACGGGCACTGGCGGAAGGTGGCGGGGTGATCTCCGTTGCAATTAGCACACTTGAGTTTGTACTGGTGCCTATTGCAGTCTGCTACCACGTGCTCGCCAGAGCAGCGCACACATCTGAGGACTAAATGGCAGTAAGCCTTAGTGTGAACCGGGTTAGTGGGTTGACGATATAGGGAGTGGATGGAGTTGTAGGTGGTGGAGTCCTCGGACAATATACGGATCTCGTGCCTAGTAGGTTGTATACGGAAAGCGGAAATGTTATTCTGCCTGAGGTGAGCAGAGACCTCCGAGGCCTCGTATATTGAGCGAGGGAGTATTATTGGAGGGTAGGTTCTTTGGGCTTTTTGTCTGTCTGTTAGTCTGCGGTCAGTGGGGGAGAAAGAGTTGGCGGTGGGAGTAGGTGTGGTTTTGGATGTGGGAAGGGCTTTGCCTTTCCTGCCTTTCTTGGCCTGAACTGGGGTGAAACCGTTGGTGTCGGCGGTAATTGTCCTCTTCTTGAGAGGCTCGGGACCGCCAGCTCCGACGACGTCCATTGCCTCAGAAGGCAGTTGGACTAAGGTAGAAGGTGGGGGAGTACGTGGGCGGGCGCTCTGGTTTGTGATTGGAGGGATGGGGTGATGTCATTCTTGGGGAGAGGGGGAAGTCGGTAAAGAGGGGAGGCATAGGCCCGAGGTTCAGGCTTGAAATTTCAAGATTGCCTTCTCTTGTTTGCCATTCATACGCCTCTCATTGAGGGCGTCTACTAAAGTATGAATCTAAGTATGGGGGTCTTTTTCACAGTGGTAGGCTTCTTACGCCTATTCTGGTTGGGTGTAGCGGCTGGGAGAAGTGGGGGTATGCCTTGAGAAGGCTGGCCCTGAGAGGGGCCGTTAGGGGGGAGAGCGGGGAGCCGGTCTTTAGAAAGACCGTCCGGGTCCATGCTCGGAACGTGGGAGGAGAGGGGGGGAGGTTCGTAGAAGGGGAACTACCAGTTCTTACCTTAACCGGGAGGTTGACCTTAAGGGTCCGGAATGTAATCTCAGCCAAGATCCGATTCCTTTGGACTCCGGAGCCCGGCTAGGAAACTGACCAAGGTCGAGGGAGACTGCTACTCTCTTCTGATTCAAATCCGGAGGCTGAGAAGGCTTGAGCAGTCTGCAGCAGTGGCACAATGGTCCAAGACCAACTGCCAAGAGAGAACTAGCTGATATTCACTCGATGGAGGCTGCAGCAGGAATGTGTGTTGTGAGTGTTTTGAATCCTTGTGGCTCACCTCAATCACTCCAATATATACCATATGCGTTCAAATGAAAAAATAGTCCTTCACGCTTGAGCTGCCTGGAATAAGCAAATTTCCCAGCCCGGGTTGACACCGTTCATTCAAATAGGGGTTGGCTGAAGGCTGAAACAATTACAAATGTTGAATAACACGCTAAATACTTGAGCAAAGGACAAAATGAATATAACAGCAATTGTAAATCACCAATACCAATACAATATGACAATAACTATAATATTTGAAGAGATTCATAATAACTGAAATATTTTGAATTTTCGAATTCTACTCCCGTACAGGCCCTATTCATAGTACATCACCTATTAACGACCATTTACATAATGCTTCCATGAAATTGTTAAATATCGAGTCTGCTATATATCAAACAGAAATTTCGCAATTCACAACGTAAAATCTTGACCTCTTCTTCTGCTCTGTAGGAATCCGTTTCCCTTAATATCATATGTTATTCCTGTATTCCCGTTCAGAATCCTATTGAAGAAGATACAGTTTCCATGCTTCCTGTACATCTGAGCCAGCTGTTTAGCTCAGACCTCTTCTTCTGCTCTGTGGGAATTCAACCCCTTGGCGAAAATGGACGGAATTGTCTATTATAGGAGAATGGTGGGGTTCCAAATTCCTATTTGAATATGTTCCCTTATCTTAATTCCTGCCTCTCACCTCTTCCTTAGCCCTTTTACTCAGAACAGTTGGTGCAGAGGTAAGAGATTTATTATAACATTTTTCTTTCTTTTAAGTGCTTTTACTTGTCCTTTACTTTTGATATTTGAGCTCACCTTTTTTTATTTTCGAATTTACAATTAAGGTAGTGTATTTTTTTACTCTAATTTAATGTCAAATATATTGACTTTATTAATACGTACAAAATGTTAAAAAATGAATGTTTTTTAAACAATATATATCGACTTAAAAAAAAATAAAAATCAACTTGTATTGCATGAAGAAAATCAATATCTAATAAGAAAAATATAAGCATTTATCATTATCATTTTTCGCACGACATCCATGTCGCATGCTTATGATTGTGTTTATGGTTTTACCTAAATAGCTGATTTCTCATAGCGAGAATTTCTGAGCATGTGATTTGACTACTTGAAACAGTATGCGGCAGAATAGCAACAGGTGATTGAGAGATAAACACACACACACACACACACACACACACACACACACACACACACACACACACACACACACTATTAGCGGAGGGATTAGATATCAGTTAACGTTATATGAATCAGCTTTGAGATGTTAGAATGATCTGATAATCGCATTTGACCCAGGGTAACTGGAGCAGTTAGAGCGAGCAGCCCTCACAATACACGGTATTATTCCATAATCCTTATCTACTCAATAATTCCCTGTTCCTCGTTCTGCGAAAATTCGTGATTTTCTCCATTTTGTGGATTCCCCTATGGAGGTTGGGGGGTTTTGTGCACTTTCTAAAGGCACAATCTTTCAACAGCCCACAACCCTAACGGCTAACGATGTCTTCTTCGTGCAAACTTAAATAATACCTGCTCCTACCTACAATTTCTAATGAATAAACAAGGAACTGAATATAATATTGTTGCGAGAATTGGATGAGTGGGCGAATACACAAAGAGAGAGCCGCGTGAAAGGAGGAACAAAGACTAATGGAACGAGCGAATCTAATTATCTTCCTGGAACTTCTAATCTAGACCTTCTTGCCTAGTCCCTTCTCAAGGCATTTATAAGAGACCCTGCCAGTACCGCAGTTCAGTGGACGCTCGACGGTCTTCGAGGGATGTTCAGCGCTACAGTGCGACTTAGTGCAGTGCAGTAAAGTGTTGTGCCGTGAAGAAAAGTGTCGTGCCGTGACTGTAAGTAACAGTTTAGTGCCGCGAAATAAAGGACTGTGCAGTCCCGTCGTTTTATGTGAAGTTCAGTGACCGCGAGTGAATTATTGGACTGTGAAATCCGAAGAACAGTGACACTATCAGTGTAATACTGTGAGTAGTAATAGTTAACCAAGAGTATTGTGCATTGTGAAATAAATTGTGCAGTGATAAACTGTGAAACTTGTGTGTGTTTAATTTTGCAATCCAAAAGAACTCTTATTAACAACGTTTTATTACTGGTTTTGTAATAAAAACGTAACAATATATTATGTCATCAAGCGAATCAATCATACATAAGTAATGTTTTTTTGCGAAAATTAGCTAAGGTAGCCGGCTTCGCTAGGGAAATCATTAGAGGCTGAATATTGAGGCTATGTTTATAGCAAGGCTTCAATGTGTACAATTATACTTCCCGTTTGGGCGTATTATTTTTCCATAAGGGCCAGGTAACTGTAGGGGACTATTTAGAATAAATATTTTAATAAAAAGGGGAAATCAAAATGAGTCCCAATCATTCCCTCTCTACTGTTTGATACACCGTGAATAATTCAAATCATAATCACGGATAGCATTTATTATAATTAAGTAGAATCTATAATGCACATATTTTCTGTCAAAACCACTCCAAGCACACAGTCTAGAAATAGTCGTTGTAAGTAAATAGAAATTCCAATAGAGACAACATTTAACAGGAAATAAGTTAACAGAATTAACTGTGTTTGCCTCCGTGAAGCTTCCCTTTCCGCTTGAGGGCTATCAACATTGCTTTACTTAAATTAATTATGTTGTTGTTGTAAAAGGTTTTAGGGGGGAAAACTACCAGGTTATCATCGCCCTGTAATATTTATAATTCACATTTTGGTATCCTCATCCATATCGCCATTTTAACAATATAAACGAGGATACAAACAATTGTACTTTACTGAAAAAAAACACGAATTTATTTATTTTAATTAATTATTCAAAACATTAAAGAATTTGATTTTTCTAATAATTAATTTATCCATTGGAAATAAATAAGTGTGGTAACATAAAAATAATTGAATTTATATTCGAAATGCAAGGTGAGGGGGAAGGATCGTAGCCCTCCATACAACCTAAATAATGCTCTAAACAATCGAATAGAATTTAAACGCATATTGTCTTTTACCATTATGACATTATCAAGTAACGTTTAATAGTTATATATAGTGCATAGTTGTTTCAATAAAGTCAACATATCCGAGGAAATAAGGTACTATATACCAGAATTAAAGAGTTTGATTCCCATCAACTTCCGCTATTACTCCTGGAGTAATTCAGCGTGACTTTGTTTTAAAATTACGTAATAAAAATTGTAATAATAATAATAAAAATTGAATAATGAAAATTATCTTATAGTTTTAATTTCCATAGATAATAAATAACGTTATTTCATTGTGAAAATAAATATTAAAGGAGGGGGGGGGGCTCCAGAGATTTATAACCATTAATTTGTACTAATACAATTGGTTACTCCCGCTATAGTTTTAGCGTATATCTCGTTTATACTTTGTTAAACGAAAAAAGTGGGTATAAAAAAAGTTATCTTAAATAACAAACTAAAAACCTTCTGTAATGTACATAAGATATAAGGCTTCCCGGATACCCCCCCCTTTTCGTCCTTAGAATATTAACATTGCTAATTTTTATGGAGGAATGGCTGCTAATTCACATACCAAGTTTTGTTTAAGTAGGTTGTCTTTTGTACCCAATAAAATTGTTGATTTCCGCCATAGAGTTTAGCAAATATATCGTTTATAATTCGGTATACGAAAGAAGTATATATAAAAAAAGTTAAATAACAATGGACAACTTTTATTACTTGCATCTGTTGAAAACCCAATGCGAAACGGAATATTCCGGTTTTTCATTTCAGGCCTCCATTATAACCTCCACTCCCGTTTGGACCTAATAAATTTAATATACCTTATAATCATGGAAGTATCAATGCTAATTCACAAGTTTTCTAAAATCTGCAGAGAAACTAATAGAAAACGATATTCCGCTATTTTTAATTCCAGGCCTCCCTTACAACCCCCACTCCTGCCCGTCCCTAGAAATGTTGGTATGGCTTCTTATAATGAAGGCGTTAGTGCTAATACACATACCGAGTTTGATTATGTTCGGTTGAGTATTTTGTACCAAATAAAATTGTTGACTCCCGCTATAGATTTTAGCGTATAACTCACATATACTTCGATATACGACGAAAGTTTATATGACAAATGTTACTCTAAATAACAAAATAAACAACTTTTGTTATTTGCATATTTGCCGAAAAAACGAAATATCGCTATTTTCAATTTCCGGCCCCCCCAATAACTCCCACTCCTGATCGTCTCAGAGATTATTAATATAGCCTAAAGTCTAAGTTGGGTTAGTAGTAATATGTATACCAAGTTTCATAAAATTCGGTTCAGTCGTTTATGCGTGAAAAGGTAACAAACAAACAGACACCAAAGGAACAAAATGCGGTTAGGTGTCTATGACATGTGAAACGAAAAGTTATCGTGAAATTTCGAGAAAAAAATCAATGTACAGACAGAGGTTACAATTTTATATATATATATATATATATATATATATATATATATATATATATATACTAGCTAAGGTACCCGGCGTCGCCCGGGAATTCATTTGAGACTGAATGGTGATAATATTTTTTTGGCAAAGCTTTGCTTTGCACAATATTTTAACATTTACCCCCGTACCAGTGCTTAGAGTTTATACCCGTTATTGCTGTGGATTTGTTATTAATAAAATTAATTTTTTATGTAAGACTTGACTATGCTCCATATTTTCATATTTCCCATCTCCTTTGCATTATGCATAGATTTGGTTTATTAAGGATAAAATATTAACATAGATTTGAATTTATTTTTCCAGGGGAGGTACCTGGTATCTATTTCTACGCGAATTACTTGTTTCATTCATTGTTCCTGAAAAAAATGTTTAAAACAAAAGTAACTCTAAATAACAAAGTAAACACCTTTGTTATGAGCACGTTTATCGAAAAACAAATAAACAATGAAATATCGCGAGTTTTTATTTCAGGCCTCATAACCCCCACTCCCGTTTAGACCTACAAATGTTAATATCTTTATATATATAATTCTAGCGTACGTGTGTATGTCACTGAACTCCTCCTAGACGGCTGGACCGATTTGATTGAATTTATAAATACCCGTTCGGGTGACTCCCCGGATGGTTTAGCGCCGCAGATCGGCCAGGCAGATGGAGCAGGTCTCCGGTCGAAGGGCGAAGGGCGAGGTTATTGGAAATGTAATGAAATGTTAATATGTTTGTCTAATGTATGTTTTTTTTTTTTTTTTTTTTTTTTTTTTTTTCCCTACACCTGACTAAAGAAGAAAGACCAAAAGAAAAATCATGCGTAGAAGAAGGGCATGCGAAGAAAACTAAACGAAAGAAAACGTGCAAGCATGCAAAATAAAAACAAGTACCTCATGTACACACGCATATACACGGGATATACACATACATACCGGGCTGTGATGTAGGATAGGATAAGGATTTTGGGTGAGGATTGCCTTTTTTCTGTAATATATTTATTATCATTTTAAGGCGGTTTTGTAGATAGGAATCCGGGTGCTGGTTGTCTGAGGAGACGTGCTGAAGATGATCTGCGCAGGGTCACAGTCGATACTGATAGCTAGGGTAAAACGAAAGATAGTCGGAGAGTAGGCTAAAAGGAGAAAGGGTTAGTAGATAGAGATAGGTGTGTTATTGTTCAAATGTCAGTGTGAGTGTTGTGATTTAGAAGACTGTGTGTAGGTGTGTCGCCTCTTCTGTGTCTATTGTTCCAGTAGGTCTACTAGTCTTGTTGTGAGGTCTGTTGGTCCTTGCCATCGTTCTGGTCGTACCGGTCTTGGGAAGTCGTCGAACAGTCGGTTGTCGGTGCTTTGAAGTCCGTCGTAGAATTTGTGGTAGCGTCGTCTGATGAAAGAGGCGATTGTGGGTATGTTGAGCAGTTGGTGTAGTTCTGGTGCCTTGGTTTGTCTCAAGGATGTATTATATGTGATGGTTTGCAGGATAGAGTTTTGAAACTGCTGAAGCTGATGAAGAGTAGACGGAAGAAGAAATCGAAATAGTGGTGTTCCGTATGTTAGTGTGGGACGTAAGACTCCAGTGTATATAAGTTTCTTCAGTCTGAGTGTGAGCGTCTGTGATCTGAGTATGTGACCAAGGGAGCGGGCTTTTGTCCTGACCTGCTTTAGCTTCCTTGTGAAATGTGTACCGAATGTGAGGTGTTTCCCTAACTGGATTCCCAGGTAGTTGATCTTTTCTGAAAGTTTTATTGTTTTGTCTTGTAACCTAAAACTGCCTGGGCGTTTCGCGGATCCGTTTCTCTTTCCGAAGGCGAAGAGTAACGCGTCTGTCTTTGTCGGGTTTACTGTGATGTTTATGTCATTCAGTCCTTTTGTCACGTCGTTACAAGCTCTCTCGGCGAGTGTGAGTGCATGTTTGTGTGATATGGATGTGCTGTATATCGCGATATCGTCGGCGTAGGCGGCTATTTTTGCATGTGTGTATTGTTTGCCGACGATATGTCCTGTGTATATGTTGAACAGTATAGGTGCAAGCACTGACCCTTGAGGCACGCCGCAAGGGACAGGCTGTGGGCGCGAGAGGCTTGTTCCTACCCTAACAGTCATAGTACGTCCGTCTAAGAAGGAGTGTATGATGTTATAGAGTTGTTCTGGGCATCTGTTTGTTCTGAGTTTAATGAGCAGTGTTTTATGTGAAACAGAGTCGAAAGCTTTAGTGCAGTCGATGGAGATGAGTGCTGTGGTACGGTTTCTGTTCATGTTGTTAGTGATGTGTGATTGGAGCCTTACTAACTGGTGTTCGGAGCTGTGTCGTGCGCGGAAACCAAACTGTTCGGCAGGGATTAAATTCTCCTCTGCACAGTACTCTTTAAGATAGGTGAGGATTATCTTCTCATATATCTTAGAGAGGTGACACAGAAGGTTAATGGGCCTATAGTGTTCTGCCGCGTCGCCGCGCTTTCCGGGTTTGAGTATTGGTGCTATTGTGGAGTGTTTCCATTGGCCCGGGAAGTGTCTGAGTCTCAGGCATGAGTTGTATATATGTACTAGATAGTGTAGTGTGCAAACCGGTGTAATAGTGTAGTGAGCAAACCGGTTTTCGCCCCCACCTCAGCACCCTCCACCCCCTGGCCCGCCTCCAGTCTCAAGCCACCAATGCCCTCCGTCGAAACCACGCCACCGCCCTCATTTCAATAGACTGTACAAAGGCCTTCGACTCGGTAGATCACACCATCCTACTCTCCAAGCTCCGTCAGTACGACTGCCCTGAGCAGCTGTACACCATCCTCAAATCCTACCTTTCCTGCCGCTCCTTCCAAATCCGAGTAGGTGAAAACCTATCTCGATCCCATCCTCTTCCCTGCGGAGTCCCTCAGGGCTCCGTCCTCGCACCTTTCCTCTTCTCCATATATACTGCCGAGATCGTTAGTCACAGGTATCATCTCCATACGGAAATCACCGCCTATGCAGATGACCTAGCCATACGCAGTACATCTATTAACCCCACCCGCGCTCTCACCCTTGCATCCACTGCTTGCCAGGAAATATCGAACCGACTCCGTGACATAAACATCCATGTAAACCCCTCTAAAACGGATGGTCTGATATTTTCCTTCAGCAAACATTGTCGCAAGGGTCGGAGACGACTCCCCACGTCCTTCGTACTAGATGGCACTAACATCCCAGTGGCAAGCACTATAACTTACTTGGGAGTTCACATTAACCGTCATCTCCGCTTCTCCACTCATATAGCTAGAAAACTCAGATCCACCCGTATGCGCTTCACCTCCCTCCGCCACCTACTCCTCTCCCCTGCCCTTAGCCTACGGCTAAAACTACTAATCTATAGAGGCGTCCTCCAACCCGCCCTCCTCTATGGAGCCCCACTCCTAAAATTCCTCACCAAAACCTCCCTTCAAAACCTACAATCATTCCAAAACGGAGTCGTTAGGAAAATTGTCAAACATACCACGCTAGCGCGAAAATCTCATCCAGACATACGTGAAGAGCTCCAGCTCGACACTATAGCCACGACCATAAAGAAAAGGCACATCAAATTTTTCGATGCACTGCAGTACCTGCCCAATCCCCTCTTCTCCTCCCTCACCCCCCCATCCTACCCTGAAAACTGGCAGGGCACCCGTGGCCGAGGTGTCCAACTAATAGACGTCATGTCAATAACCTAGGCCCTATAACCCTAAACACCTACAACCCACATCCCACCCCAACCCACTATAAATGAACAAAACCAAATTTTAGTCAGTCACTGACTGACACCTGTTCCTTCGTTTTCCCATCTCCTCTTCTCCTGTCACTTTCGTCTTTCTCTCTTCTTTCCCTATCTTTTATCCACCTCAACCCAGAGGGTATCCAGCTACCCTAAAATCTTCCACACCCAAAACTCACCAAACCTACCTTATCACTACCTCCCCTTATAATGATATCGCTGATATAGCACAAGGGGGCTCACGGTATAACCAGGTGTTACCCACACCAGCCTTTTATTTTTTCTTTTCTTTTTTGTTATTATAAAGGATTCGCTGGACTCAGAAAAAAAAAAAAAAAAAAAAAAAAAAAAAAAAAAAAAAAAAAAAAAAAAAAAAAAAAAAAAAATGTTTTCCTGGGCAGTTGTTTGAGTAGTATGGTCTGTACTCGGTCTTGTCCTGGAGATTTGTTACCGTGTGTACGTCTGAGTATTGCTGTCAGTGTCTTAGGCGATACGTACATGTAATTGTCTTGTGCGGTCAGTCGGTATTCGGGTGATCTGTCCCTTGTCCGCGACTTTGCGTCTTGTGTGTAGTAAGTAGCGAGTTCGTTAGCCTGTTCTGTCTCTGTCAGTAGCCGGTCATCCCTGTGGATTTTAACCCTGCTGGTCTTTTTAACCCGACTGCGTAGGAGTTTCCAGAAAAGCCGAAAATCTCCGTGTGTCTTGTGTAATTGCTCATGCCAGAGTGATGTTTTCCATTGTGTCATGAGTGTGCGTATTTGTGTAGTGAGAGCGTTAAGTGTTGTTTTATATGCTTTGTCTCGGGTACGGTGCCATATGTTTTGTATGTTGTGTCTCTGTTTAATGAGTGTTCTGGGGGGCGTCGGAGACCGGGCGGTTGTGGCGCGAATTTAGGGATGCACGTGTCTGCTGCGATTTTGGTGAGGTGTGTGATGGCAGTGTCTAATGAGTCTGTATCCAGTAGTGGAGTAATGGGTGGCGTTTGTTTGTGTAATAGGTCTTTGTACTGTTTCCAGTCGGCCTTACTGTATATGTAGTTTGTCGGTTCGGGTTTTGGTACGTGTCCATGTATTCGTACAGTACTGGTATATGGTCTGATGTCAAGGTGTCGTGTTTTGTGCATGAGGTGATGATGTGTGGCTGTCTCGTCAAGAGTAAGTCTATGGTCGATTGGTAGTCGTGGTTACCCGCTTGCCTGAAGGTGTGACTGCCTGGGTGAATGACTGTGAGTGGGTATTTGGCTACTAAATTCCCGGCCTTATTGTTTCTAGTATTGTGCCAGGCAGTATGTCTAGCGTTCAAGTCTCCTATGAGTAGGTGTTGTCTGTCAAGTGAAATTTCGCTTAGAGCTAGTCCCAGTTGTCTGAGCCGTCCGTTTGGCCTACGATACATACCGGTCAGTCTATACTGTTTGTTTAGTTTGATTTGTAGTGTGAGTACGTAGTATAGTCCCTGTGTGGGTATGATGGGGTCTATTCGTCTGTGAGTGATGCCGTGTCGGACGGCAATCGCTATGCCGCCTACATTCTCTGTGGTGTCTTGTCTGTGTAGTGTGTATCCTACAAAGCTTGCGGGCTTCCCCGGCTTGAGTCGTGTGTCGGTAAGTATGGCTATGGTGGGCTGTAGGTCTCTCAGTAATAAGTCCACTTCCTGTAGTTTTGGAGTCAGTCCGCTTGTGTTATAGTTCAGTATGGAGTATCCGGTCATGGTCGGTCTAATAGTCGTGTGATGAGTTTCATCAGTGTCTCTATCTGTGATGCCTGTTTGTGTATGAGTTTAACCATGTTGTTGGTGTTGTTTGTTAACTCCTGTACCCATGTCGGTGTATTGTGATCGTGTATGGGTTGTGTGTATGTGTTCTGTTCGTAAACAGGGTATTGTGGTTGAGTGTGCGGTGTGGGTAGTAATGGGCCGCGACGTTGCTGTGTGGGTGCTGTGGGAGGTGGGGCCTGTTTGTGTGGTTAAGTGGCGTTAGCGTGGTGTGGCCGAAAGCTTGGCATCTAAAACATTGAGCGATACCGCGTTCGGCTGTGTATTTTTTAAAATATACTTTAATTTGGTCGATCGATTCGATCTCCCGTAATTTGTCTAGGGTCATGCCTTTCGAAAAGGTCAGAAGAACCGATGACAGGTTGTGTCTTTGTCCTAGATCGTCTGTGCGGGTCATCCTCCTTATGTTTTTAAGGAGTGGGCTGTTTATGGCGGCGCGAATATCATCGATGGGGTGGTCGGTATCCAACCCTAGCAAGAGGAAGACTTTATCCCTAGGGGTGCCCTTTGGTGTAAATGTGTGGTACTGTGTTTTGTTTTCCTTCAGTGCGTTTAGTGTTTTTGTGTACGTGTCTGTGTTTTTGGTGAAAATTTTGTTCCCTGTCTTACACCGCTGTATTGTGTATTCGGTGATTTGAAGGGAGGCCAGTTTTTGTCTGAGAAGGGTAGTATCTGAGTAGTGTGGGGGCAAGATAATGGGTGGTGGTGTGAGTGTTTCCAAGGCCGTGAACTTGTTTGATGTTGTGGTTTGTGTGTTTGGTTGTGTCTTGCGCAACTTGGCGGTGTGTTTTTTGGTTGGGTGGATAAAGATCTCACTGTCTGTATGGCAGTCCGACTCATCGGCTGACGATGAGCTGGAGGTGGTGTCTTTCGGCCTTTTGTTTTTCGGCCTTTGGGGCTTAGGTGCCTGAGTGGCGGGGGCCTGGTTTGTCGCTACTGTGTCCTGCTCCATGGGAGCAGGGGTTATTGTGTGTGTGGGAGGAGCGTGTAGGATCTCCCGGTGTGACAGTGTGCGTTCTTTACGTGTCTGTTTGGTTGTGTGGGGCTGTGAAAAGGTGTTTACGGGGTCGTGTGCATACATGTTGGTCCGTGTGGGGTAGCAGTGATCGAGTATGGGAGAGTGAGGGGCCCTCAGTCAGATTACCTGACACCAACTGAGGGGTGGGCCTATTGCCCCGGCAGGAGCCGAACCTCTAACTAATTCCCTTGAGTCCCGGGACTCGGCTGTGTGTTAGAGATCCGGGAGGAAGATAACTGCTACTCTCTTCTGTGGTCCTCTGGGACTGGCTTAACCAGTCCTACGGGTATAGTTGCCGGCGATGCTATGCAAAAGCCGGCAGTAGTGGCTCCAGTGTCCTTATGAGCAGGTAGCTACCCTTTCCTTGGGTTTTTCCTTGGTGAGGTAGGTCCTTCTCCTTCGGCTGCTGGTTCCTGAATGTGATCCTAATGTATGTCCTTAGAGTTTAAGTATGTCATCTCAATAAAGATGTTTTCAGCTGCGAGAGGTTTTCACTTTCAGACATTGTTATTTATTGTCCAAATTTATTTTAATTTGATTTGAATGTTGCAATTATTTTATTTTATTTATTTATATTTATGTATTTGCATTATTATTCTTAGGTTTTTTGATTTATTTCAATTATTGGTCTACAACTGTTTGTTTTTAAGTACATGTAGTGCGCATTCTACCAGATAATCTTAGAACTAAAACGTCCCTCTCAGTTTTCTTTATCTTTTTGCGTACCAAATTTTTGGCGATATTTTATTTACTATTTGTTTTTAGGCAAACTTGCACATAACTAATGTTGTTTTTTGCGTTATTAAAAGAAGATTTTTTTTAAACATAATATTAACCCATTTCTTATCTTGATCCCCAATTGGGACCCACGCGTTTGAATGCTTCCTAGATGGCGCCACTGGGTGTAAGGTTATCTCCCTGTGTTTCACATAACCTCTACAAGTGTCTTGTGTAGTGAGGTGTGTTCAGAACCCATCATTTTCATTACTATTGTGTTCCAGGAGCAAATAAAGGCTGAAAACCTACGGTAAGTGAAACTGAATAACTTTATGTGACTTTGAAAATCTGTAGTATTCCCCCAAAGAATCTAAGTGCTGTTGTCGTGACATAACTTCACAAATATATTCAAGATTCAAGGAAAAATATTAGTTTGGAATGCAAACGCTTACAGCATGCTACAATGCTACTTTTTTACTCCCAAATGGGGATCATACCTCATGCCACCTTCTAAATAGTACCGAACATGAATTTTATTTTTACTTTTCATTTATTTACTTTTCTTTGTTTCTTATATGTATGAAGCCAAAAAAGTTTTGTAGTCTTGCAGAGATTCAAGATGCCATGCAGGATCCTACTTTTTGGGATCAATTTGACGAGGAAGGTGATATAGATCACATTGACATCGTCCAGCTTCCTCCCCAAGTTGTTGACACGATTTCTGACAATGAAGAAATTTACGAGGACGACTTAGACGACGACACTCCACTGAATGATGTCCCTGGTAATATTGAAATACATTCGAATATTCCTTTCTGCTCATCAAATATCCCAGACCCAGAAGTGCTCTGTAGTCAACCCTCATCCTCAACAATTCCTCAGGTAAAACCTAAAATTACCTCATCTTCCTCCCGATTCAAAAATACCCCAAAAGTTACCAGCAGTTGGAAGCTTCAAAATGCTTGTTTTGAAAAAAGTTTTTCCCAACCCAAAAATATTCAAAAAAGAAGAGATGCCTTGCGCGAGCAGCTAAAAGACAAATCTACTGTTGATCTTTTTGAAGTTCTTTTCACCGAGGATGCGATGCTGAATATAGTCAAACAAAGTGTCACATATGCTGTCCAAAACAATAGACACAATTTCTCTTTCTCTGTAGAGTGCTTACACAAATTCATTGGCATCTTTTTATTCACTGGGTATCACCATTTGCCACAGGAGAAATTGTATTGGAGTGAAGACGAGGGTTTGAACTTGGCATGCATCCGTCAATGCATGCCACGCAAAAGGTTCCTTGAAATCAAAAGAAATTGGCACTTCAATGACAATAGTCGTCTGAGGGAACATAAAAAACACCCCAGAACTTTCAAAATAGATCCTCTTTTGAATGCAGTAAGTTCTAATTTCTTAAAATTTGGGATTTTCTCCAATAATATTAGCATCGATGAGCAAATGGTACGCTACTACGGTCGACATTTTATGAAGCAATTCATAAGAGGAAAACCAATTCGTTTTGGTTACAAGCAGTGGGCTATGTGCTGTTCTGAAACAGGGTATTGCTATAGATTTGAAGTTTATGAAGGCAAAAAAGACTATGAAACGCCTTCAGACAATCTGGGCTCAACTGTAATTTTGGATAACATATTAGCTATCTATCCCTCTGACCACACATTCTTCTTCGACAATTTGTTTACAAGTTTCCAAATAATGAAAACATTGACAGAGAAGAATATCGCTGCTGCCGGTACAGTACGTAGCAATCGCACTAACCAGTGTCCCACCAAGAGCGACAAGGACTTCAAGAAAGAAGCGAGGGGGTCTTATGACTATAGGTATGATGAGAAGAATAGTATTATGCTTGTAATATGGAAGGAAAACAACCTAGTGAGAGTTATGACAAATTGTGTCGAAGTGGAGAAGTTGGAGAGATGGTCAAAGGAAAAAAAGAGCATGTCAACTGTTTCTCAACCAAAATGTGTCTCCTTATATAATAAGTATATGGGAGGAGTAGATAAAGCCGACTGGTGAACAAATACAGAACAAAGATAAGGGGGGGGGGAAATGGTATTTTCCCATTATAACCCACCTGCTTGACGCATGCCTTGTCAATGCCTATGTCTTGTAAACAATTATAAATCAAGATAAAATGCCACTATTGGATTTCAGAAGGATAATTACGAGGACCTACTTGTCAACATCATCAATTATATCTAACCCAAAATTCATCGGACGTCCATCATTGGCCAAAGCAGGAGACAAGAGAGTATCTCGGGACATAAGGAAAAATCAGCCGGGCCATTATATCGAAAGAACTCCAGAGGGGAAACAACGAAAATGCGCTGTTTGTAAAAAAAAATGCCAGAAAGCAGTGCTCAAAATGTAATGTGGGCATGCATGTTCACTGTATGGAGTACTGGCATAAATGATCATTTTTATTTTATTTTATTTTATATTTCATATAATATTTTATTTTTTGACTAATATATTGTAAAAACAACTTTTGATGCATTAAAAAAATATTTACATGAAATTTTTGTTGGTGTTATTACTCCTTTGATATATAAATTATATTTGATACAGAAGGTACTTATTATCCTCGCAAAGCGGCATGATCCCCAATTGGGACTTTTTCGAAATTTGAAATTTACTCCAACTGGAATAATTTTTTTTTTCAAAATTCATTTTTTTTAGATTTCCCTAAATAGAAATAGATACTTTAGAGCAAAAATTACTGAAAAAAAAAGTTGACACTTAATGGGTTAATAAATTTAATATCCTAATCGCTTGATATATCATGCAGGACAACGTCTGCCGGGTCAGCTAGTAGCTTATAATCATGGAAGAATTAATGCTTATTCACATACCGAGATTTGTGCCCAATGAAATAGTTGCTCCCACTTTAGTTTATAGTGTATATCTCGTTTATACTTTGTTATACGACAAAATTGAATATAACAAAAGTTAGTTTAAATAACAAAGTAAACAACTTTTGTCATGTGCATATTTGCAAAAAAAAAAAAAAAAAAAAAAAAACAATAGAAAACGAAAGATCACTATTTTTAATTTCAGGCTTCCCTTACAACCCCCAATATAACAATTGATTATAAAAAAAGTTACTTTATAACAAAGTAAACAACTTTTGTCATGTGCATATTTGCAAAAAAAACCAATAGAAAACGAAACATCACTATTTTTAATTTCAGGCCTCCCTTACAACCCCAACTCCTGCTCGTCTCTAGAAGTTTTGATATGGCTTATTATAATGAAGGTGTTAGTGCTAATACACATACGGAGTTTCGTTTAATTCGGTTGAGTCTTATGTGCCAAATAAAATTGTTGACTTCCGCTATAATTTTTAGCGTATATCTCGTTTATAATACGTTATACGAAAAAGGTTTATGTAAGAAAAGTTACTCAAAACACACTTCCGCTATAGGTTTTAGCGTATATCTCGTTTATAATTCGGTATGCGAAAAAAGTATATATAACAGCTGAGGAAAGAAAGAGGGAGTGAGAGAGGTTCTAGATTACAGGAAGGTCTCTCCACCCCTCTCCAACGCTCCAGGTTAACCAACAGAACATGACTAATTCTAACTCTCAATTCCGCTAACATTACCTTATTATAATTATGTATGTTTATATACTTTCGTTTTTTGTGAATTAATTGATTTTTTAAACACATGAAAGGAAGAAATTACTTACTTCCGATTAATTAATGTGGCGGTGAAAAACAGAGGAAGGGGGGGGGGATAATATACTTTGCTCCTCATAAAAAAGTTACTTGTTTTTAAAATGGTTCATACAATTGAAATGTTCTTGTTTATCGCCATAATATATCATGTTGAGGTAAAATTAAATTAAAAGATTGAATGGTACCTATAACTTATTCTAACATTGGAATGAATTGCGGGCTACAATATTGATATTTTTATACGACCATCATATATATTAAGTTACTCTAAATAAGAATGGAACAGTTTTTGTTATAAGCATTTTTGTTAATATAGCTTATAATTTAGTAGCAGTTGTGCAAAGTCAGATGATGCTGAGTCTTGTTCAGTTGACTGCGCCAAACTAAAGTTTTTAGCGTATATGTCGGTTATGCTTCCTTATATGACAAAAGTATATATAACAAAAATTACTCTAAATAACAAAATAAACAACTCTTATTATGTGCATGTTCGCAGAAAAACCAATAAGAAATAATATATCGAGATTTTTCATTTCATGCCTCCATTACAAAAAATGTTCCTATAGATTATAATCAAGGATGAGTTAATAACAACCTACATACGGAGTTTCGCTTCGTTCGGTTGAGTCTTTTGTGCCAAATAAAATTGTTCACTTCCGCTTTAGGTTTTAGCGTTTAGCTCGTTTATAATCCGGTATTCGACAATAGTGTATATAACAAAAGTTTCTCTAAATAACAAAATAAACAACTTTTGTTATGTGCATATTTGCCGAAACACCAATAGGAAACGGAATATCACTATTTTTAATTTCAGGCGTCCCTTATAACCCCCACTCCTGCCCGTCCCTAGAAATGTTTGTATGGCTTATTATAAGGAAGGCGTTAGTGCTAATACACATACCGAGTTTTATTTAGTTCGGTTGAGTCTTTGTGCCAAATAAAATTGTTGACTCCCGCTATAATGTTTAGCGTATAACACCTTTATAGTTCGGTATACGAAGAAAGTGTATATAACAAAAGTTACTCTAAATAACAAAATAAACAACTTTTGTTATATGCATATTTGCCAAAAAACCAATAGGAAACGAAATATCGCTATTTTTAATTTCAGGCCTCCCTTATAACCCCCACTCCTGTTCGTCTCAGAGAATATTAATATAGCCTAAAGTCTAAGTTGGGTTAGTAGTAATATACATACCAAGTTTCATAAAATTCGGTTTAGCCGTTTATGCGTGAAAAGGTAACAAACAAACAAACAAATAAACAAACAAACAAACAGACACCAAAGAAACAAAATGCAGTTATGGTGTCTATGACATGTGAAACGAAAAGTTATCGTGAAATTTCGCAAAAAAAAATCAATGTACAGACAGAGGTTACAATTTTATATATATACTAGCTCAGATACCCGGCTTCGCCCGGGAATTGATTTGAGGCTGAATGGTGATGGTATTTTTTTGGCAAGGCTTTACTTTGCACAATATTTTGACATTTACCCGTCCTAGTGTTTAGGGTTAATACCCGTTGTTGGCATTTTGTTAATAATAAAATTAATTTTTTATGTAAGTCTTCACAGTCCTCCAAATTGTTTACTCCCGCTATAATTTTTAGCGTATAACGCCTTTATACTTCGGTATACGACAATAGTGTATATAAAAAAGGTTTCTAAACAACTTTTGTTATGTGCATATTTGCCGAAAATGCAATAGGAAACGAAATACCACTATTATTAATTTCAGACCTTCCTTATAACCCCCACTCCTGCCCATCCCTAGATATGTTGGTATGGCTGGCTATAATGAATGCGTTAGTACTAATTCACATACTGAGTTTGGTTTAGTTCGGTTGAGTCTTTTGTGCCAAATAAAATTTAGCGTATAACTCATTTATACTTCCGTATATGGCAAAAGTGTATATAACAAAAGTTACTGTAAATAACAAAATAAACAACTTTTGTTATGGACAAATTTGCTGAATAAGCAATAGGAAACAAAATATTGCTATTTTTAATTTCAGGCCTCTCATATAACCCCCACTCCTGCCCGTCCCTAGAAATGTTAGTATGGCTTATTATAAGGAAGGCGTTAGTACTAATTCACATACCGAGTTTGGTTTAGTTCGGTTGAGTCTTTTGTGCCAAATAAAATTGTGGACTCCCGCTATAGTTTTTAGCGTATAACTCATTTATACTTCCGTATATGACAAAAGTGTATATAACAAACGTTACTGTAAATTACAAAATAAACAACTTTTGTTATGGGCAAATTTGGTGAATAAGCAATAGGAAACGAAATATCACTATTTTTAATTTCAGGCCTCCCTTACAACCCCCACTCCTGCCCGTCCCTAGAAATGTTAGTATGGCTTATTATAAGGAAGGCGTTAGTACTAATTCACATACCGAGATTTACATAGTTCGGTTGAGTATATTGTGCCTAATAAATTGTTGACTCCCGCTATAGTTTTTAGCGTATAACTCATTTATACTTCCGTATACGGCAAATGTGCATATAACAAAAGTTACTCTAAATTACAAAATAAACAACTTTTGTTATGTTCATATTTGCTGAAAAAGCAATATGAAACGAAATATCGCTATTTTTAATTTCAGGCCTCCCTTATAACCCCCACTCCTATTTGTCTTAGAGAATATTAATATAGCCTAAAGTCTAAGTTGGGCTAGTAGTAATATACATACCAAGTTTCATAAAATTCGGTCCAGCCGTTTATGCGTGAAAAGGTAACAAACAAACAAACAAACAAATAAACAAACAAACAAACAAACAGACACCAAAGAAACAAAATGCAGTTATGGTGTCTATGACATGTGAAACGAAAAGTTATCGTGAAATTTTGCGAAAAAAATCAATGTACAGACAGAGGTTACAATTTTATATATATATAGATATATATATATATATATATATACTAGCTCAGATACCCGGCTTCGCTCGGGAATTCATTTGAGGCTGAATGGTGATGGTATTTTTTTGGCAAGGCTTTAGTTTGCACAATATGTATTTTCACCTTTACCCGTCCCACTATTTAGGATTAACACCCGTTGTAGGCATTTGTTAATAATAAAATTAATTTTTTATGTAAGTCTCCACTGTCCTCCAAATTGTCATATTTCCCGTCTCCTGTACATTATGCATAGATCTCAGTTATTAAGCACAAAATATTGTGGTGAAACGAAATATCACCATTATTAATTTCAGCCTTCCCTTACAACCCCCATTCCTGCCCGTCCCTAGAAATGATAGTATGGATTATTATAATGAAAGCGTATGTGCTAATACACATACCGAGTTTTATTTATTTCGGCTGGGTCTTTTGTCCCAAATAAAACTGTTCACTTCCGCTATAGGTTTTAGCATATATCTCGTTTATAATTCGGTATACTAAAAAAGTGTATATAACAAAATTTACTCTAAATAACAAAATACACTTCCGCTATAGGTTTTAGCGTATATCTCGTTTATAATACGGTATACGAAAAAAGTGTGTAAAACAACTGAGGAAAGAAAGGGGGAGTGAGAAAGGTTCTAGATTACAGGAAGGTCTCCCCACCCGTCGCTGACGCTCCAGGTTAACCAACAGAACATGGCTAACGGCTAACTCTCAATTCCGCTAACATTACCTTATATTCAGATTCTATTTTCAATTCTAATTATGTATGTTTAAATACTTTCTTTTTTTGTGAATTAATTGATGTTTTAAACACATTAAAGGATGAAATTACTTACTTCCGATTAATTAATGTTCCAGTGAAAGACAGAGGAAGGGGAGGGGGGGGGAGTAATATACTTTGCTCCTCATGAAACATCTACTTGTTTTTAAAATGCTTCATACAATTGAAATGTTTATCGTCATTTTCATATTTGCCGAAAAACCAATAGGAAACGAAATATCGCTATATTTAATTTCTGGATTTCATTATAACCCCCACTCCTGCCCGTCCCTAGAAATGTTGATATGGTTTGTTATAATGAAAGCGTTAGTGCTAATACACATACCGAGTTTTATTTATTTCGGTTGGGTCTATTGTCCCAAATAAAATTGTTCACTTCCGCTATAGATTTTAGCGTATATCTCGTTTATTATTCGGTATACGAAAAAAGTGTATATAACAAATGTTACTCTAAATAACAAAGTAAACAACTTTTGTTATGTTCATATTTACCGAAAAACCAATAGGAAACGAAATATCGCTATTTTTAATTTCTGGCTTCCCTTATAACCCCCACTCCTGCCCGTCCCTAGAAATGGTAGTATGGCTTATTATAAGGAAGGCGTTAGTGCTAATTCACATACCGAGTTTGGTTTAGTTCGGTTGAGTCTTTTGTGTCAAATAAAATTGTTCACTTCCGCTATAGGTTTTAGCGTATATCTCGTTTATAATTCGGTATACGAAAAAAGTGTATATAACAAAAGTTACTCTAAATAACAAAATAAACCACTTTTGTAATGTTTATATTTGCCGAAAAACCAATAGGAAACGAAATATCGCTATTTTCAATTTCAGGCTTCCCTTATAACCCCCACTCCTGCCCGTTCCTAGAAATGTTGGTGTAGCTTGTTATAATGAAAGCGTTAGTGCTAATACACATACCGAGTTTTATTTATTTCAGTTGGGTCTTTTGTCCCAAATAAAATTGTTCACTTCCGCTGTAGGTTTTAGCATATATCTCGTTTATAAATCGGTATATGAAAAAAGTGTATATAACAAAAGTTACTCTAAATAACAAAATAAACAACTTTTGTTATGGTCATATTTGACGAAAAACCAATAGGAAACGAAATATCGCTATTTTTAATTTCAGGCCTCCCTTATAACCCCCACTCCTGTTCATCTCAGAGAATTTTAATATAGCCTAAAGTCTAAGTTGGGTTAGTACTAATATACATACCAAGTTTCATAAAATTCGGTTCAGCCGTTTATGCGTGAAAAGGTAACAAACAAACAAACAAACAAATAAACAAACAAACAAATAAACAAACAAACAAACAAACAGACACCAAAGAAACAAATTGCAGTTATGGTGTCTAGGACATGTGAAACGAAAAGTTATCGTGAAATTTCGCGAAAAAAATCAATGTACAGACAGAGGTTACAATTTTATATATATATAGATATATATACATATATAATTTTGAACGGACCTCATTTTCGTCATCTCCTGGGTAGGATCGATGGACATTTGAGGAAATTTTTCAAAACTCGCGTCATGAGTACGACCTCAATAGCTGATTTCCCTTAAGGGAAATCTGCTAAAAAAGTCCGTCACGCAGGGGCTGCGTAAACTAAGCAGATTTCCCACGTGAAGTTATACAATAGAGAAATCTCCATACGAAAGCCGAACAGTTACGGCAAAGGGCCGAACTACTTTTTGGCGGGAATCTCGAAACGTTCGTTATCGGCCCAAATTTAATAAAAATCCAAATATCTCGGTTAATATGCAAGATAGAGAATAAATGTATAGAACAATATTTATAGTAAATTTAATTTGTAATAAGATTGATTCTATACAATTTTTCGATCCGACGTATAGTAACGGAAATATTTCAAATTTTAGAAAATTCTCCCCTCTAAACCCCCCTTCCCACTAGTCCGATTTCAGCCATTAACGAACTTGGTCTTTCTTTTTACATGAAACGACTAAATATCGAGTTTGGTAACGATCAAACAAAAATTACGACCGCTAGAGCGGTAACAGACAAATATATAGATAGATAGATCTATATATATATATATATATATATATATATATATATATATATATATATATACAGTTTTGAACGGACCTCATTTTCGTCATCTACTAGGTAGGATCGATGGACATTTGAAGAAAAACTTTGAAAATTCCGTCATGAGTACAACCTCAATAGCTGATTTCCCTCAAGGGAAATCTGCTAATAATTGTAACCTCAGTCTGTACATTGATTTTTTTCGCGAAATTTCACGATAACTTTTCTTTTCACATGTCATAGACACCATAACTGCATTTTGTTTCTTTCGTGTATGTTTGTTTGTTTGTCGGCTGAACCGAATTTTATGAAACTTGGTATGTATATTACTACTAGCCCAACTTAGACCCTACGTCGGATCAAAACATTGTATAGAACCAATCTAATTGCAAATTAAATTTACTATAAATATTGTTCTATACATTTATTCTGTATCTTGAATATTAACTGAGATATTTGCATTTGTATTCTGCAAGCGCTCGGCAGCAGTGGCTATGTTCCGACTTTCCGCCGTGAGCTCTGGCGGCCGTTTTTGTAACTATTCGTCCCTCCTGAATAGGTTTAGAGGTTTCTTACTACTACAGCTGTTATTAGGCAGATTTCTCTATTGTAAAACTTCACGTGGAAATCTGCTTAGTTTACGCAGCCCCTGCGTGACGGACTTTTTAATTTCAGGCCTCCCTTACAACCCCCACTCCTGCCCGTCCGTAGAAATGTTGGTATGGCTTATAATAATTAAGGCGTCACTGCTAATACACATACGGAGTTTTATTTGGTTCGGTTGAGTTTTTGTACCAATAGCCAGCTCACAACTTCATAATTTCCTAAATAGCGCAACTAGGGAAGTATATACGAGCATTTTTAAATATTTAAGAAATAGTTTCAAACTTCGCGAATCGTATCTGAGTTAACATTGTCAAATTTCTCTTCTTCTCTTAATTGTTTTTTTTTTTATTTAGTACTGTTATGCCTATGTATTAGTAAGGAACAGGAACCAAGATAATGATAAATATAATAAAACTACTATGTTGAAAATATAATGTTTTAATATTTGGTAAGATAATAAAATATAAAGACACATTAGTTTAGATTTTTCTAGAAATGTTTCTTGTCAGTTAAACTCAATTCAAGTTTTTAAAAATATGTATATACATATATATATATATATATATATATACTAGCTAAGGTACCCGGCGATGCCCAGGAAATTATTCTTAACTGACTAATGATGGTATTTTGATAGTAAGACTTCAAGGTGTACAATTACACTGCCCTCCATGACGTAATGATATTCCGAAATAGCCAACCCTGAAGGGTAACTTTTGGGGATTAATAGAATAGAAATTTTAGTTTTGAAAGATAAATGAAAATATCTTCCTAATTTATCTTTCTACACTTTATGACTCACCGTTTTTCAATAATTCAAACCATAATCATGGGTAGCATTTATTACAATTAAATATCATCCATAATGAACTTATTTTCTTTCAAAAACTTACCCGAGCTCAAATAGTTCAGGCAAAGTTTTGCACGTAAGATTATATTTGTAATAGTGAATCTCACTGGAAATTACTTCCAGCAATGCAAGACGGGAAATAAGTAAACTCAATTAACTGGTAAGGCTCCCGTCATCTTCAGCTCTCGCATTAGACTTCTCACTTTTCAGCCTCTTTTATAATCCCCACTCCCGTTTGGAACTAAAATTTTTAATATAGCTTATAATCATGGAAGATTTAATGCTCATTGACATACCGAGTTTTGCTAAGTTCAGTTCAATCGTTAGTGTCCAACAAAATTGAAGGCTCCCGCTTTAGATTTTAGTGTATATCACGCTTATACTTTTCTATACGACAAAAGTGAATATGACAAAAGTTACTTTAAATAAAAAAATAAACAACTTTTGTTATGTGCATAATTGCCGAAACCCCAATAGGAAACGTAATATCACTATGTTTAATTTCAGGCCTCCCTTATAACCCCCACTCCTGCCCGTCCCTAGAAATGTTTGTATGGATTATTATAAGGGAATCGTTAGTATTAATTCACATAAATCGACATCGATTATTAATCGACATAGCGAGTTTGGTTTAGTTCGGTTGAGTCTTTTGTGCCGAATAAAATTGTGGACTCCCGCTATAGTTTTTAGCGTATAACACATTTATACTTCCGTATACGGCAAAAGTGCATATAACAAAAGTTACTTTAAATTACGAAATAAACAACTTTGTTATGTGCATATTTGCTGAAAAAGCAATAGGAAACGAAATATCGCTATTTTTAATTTCAGGCCTCCCTTATAACCCCCACTCCTGTTCGTCTAAGAGAATATTAATATAGCCTAAAGTCTAAGTTGGGCTAGTAGTAATATACATACCAAGTTTCATAAAATTCGGTTCAGCCGTTTATGCGTGAAAAGGTAACAAACAAACAAACAAATAAACAAACAGACACGAAAGAAACAAAATGTAGTTATGGTGTCTATGACATGTGAAACGAAAAGTTATCGTGAAATTTCGTGAAAAAAATCAATGTACAGACAGAGGTTACAATTTTATATATATCTTTATATATATAATTCTAGCGTACGTGTGTATGTCACTGAACTCCTCCTAGACGGATGGACCGATTTGATTGAATTTTTAAATACGCGTTCGAGTGACGTCCTGGATGGTTTAGCGCCGCAGATCGGCCAGGCAGATGGAGCAGGAGTTGGGGTCTTGAGGGTGGCCTGAAATTAAAAATAGCCGTATTTCGTTTCCTATTGGTTTTTCGGCAAATATGCACAGGATAAGAGTTGTTTATGTTGTTATTTGGAGTAACTTTAGTCATATTCAATTTTGTCGTATATTAATGTATAAACGAGATATACACTAAAAAAGTAAAGAGTGGCCAACAATTTTATTGGGCACCAACGATTGAACCGAACTGAACAAAACTCGGTATGTGAATTAGCATTAGTTCTACCATGGTTATAAGCTGTACTAAGTTTTTTAAGTTCGAACGAGAGTGGGGGTTTACTGAAGGCCGAAAACTAAAAAACGCCGATATCTCGGTTAATATTAAAGACAGTGAAAAAAGACACATGACAACGTTTATAGATCTTTTAATTTGCAAAAAGATTGGTTCTCTACGAAATTTCGATCAGACTCAAACTAACGGAGATATTTCGAAAATCCTCCCCTCTAAATCCCCCCTCCCAATGATCTGATTCCAGCTGTTGAAGAACACGATCCGTCATTTAACGTAAAACGTTTAAATACGGAGTTTGGTAACGATCGAGCGAAAATTGCGACCGCTAGAGCGTTGACAGGCTAATACACCTCTATCTTTATATATATAATTCTAGCGTACGTGTGTATGTCACTGAACTCCTCCTAGGCGGATGGACCGATTTGATTGAATTTTTGAATACGCGTTCGGGTGACGCCCCGGATGGTTTAGCGCCGCAGATCGGCCAGGCAGATGGAGCAGGTCTTCGGTCGAAGGGCGAAGGGCGAGGTTATTGGAAATGTAATGAAATATTAATATGTTTATCTACTGTATGTCCTCAGAATTTAAGTATGTCATCTATATAATGATGTTTTCAGCTGCGAGAGGTTTTCACTTTCAGACATTGTTATTTATTTTCCAAATTTATTTTAATTTGATTTGAATGTTGCAATTATTTTCTTTTCTTTATTTTTATTTATGTATTTGCGTTATTATTGTTGAGGGTTTTTATTTATTTCAGTTATTGGTCTACAACTGTTTGTTTTTAAGAACGTGTAGGGCGCATTCTACCAGATAATCTCAGAACTAAAACCTCTTCTTTTCCTTTTCTCATTTTTCCTTTACTTTTTGCGTATCAAGTTTTTGCGTTATTTTATTTACTATTTGTTTTAAGGCAAACGTGCATATAACAAATGATTTTTTGCGTTATTAAAAGTAGATTTTTTTAAACATAATATTATTAAATTTAATATCCTAATCACTTGATATATAATGCAGGACAACGTCTGCCGGGTCCGCTAGTATATATATATATATACTAGCTCAGATACCCGGCTTCGCCCGGGAATTCATTTGAGGCTGAATGGTGATGGTATTTTTTAGCAGGCTTTACATTGCACAATATTTTGACATTTACCCGTCCCAGTGTTTAGGATTGATATCCATCATTGCCGTGGATTTGCTAATAATAGAATTATTTGTTCAATAAGGCTTCACAGTCTTCGATATTTTTATATTTCCCGTCTCTTATACATGTAAATATGGTGAATTTTTATTTCAGGCCTTCCTTATAACCCCCCTCCCGTTCGAACCTAAAAATTTTAATATAACTTATAATCATGGAAGAATTAATGCTAATTGACATACCGAGTTTTGTTAAGTTCGGTTCAGCCATTAGTGCCCGCTAAAGTTTCAACGTATAACTCATTTATACTTAGGTATACGACAAAAGTGTATATAACAAAAGTTACTCCAAATAACCAAATAAACAACTTTTGTTATGTTTATATTTGCGGAAAAACCAATAGGAAACGAAATATCGCTATTTTTAATTTCATGCTTCCCTTATAACCCCCACTCCTGCCCGTCCATAGAAATGTTGGTATGGCTTATTATAATGAAGGCCTCACTGCTAATACACATACCGAGTTTTATTTAGTTCGGTTGAGTCTTTTTTGGCAAATAATATTGTTGACTCCCGCTATAATTTTTAGCGTATAACGCATTTAAACTTCGGTATACGACAAAAGTGTATATAACAAAAGTTACTCTAAATAACAAAATAAACAACTTTTGTTATGTGCATATTTACCGAAAAACCAATAGAAAACGAAATATCGCTATTTTCAATTTCAGGCTTTCCTTATAACCCCCACTCCTGTTCATCTCAGAGAAAATTAATATAGCCTAAAGTCTAAGTTGGGTTAGTAGTAATATACATACCAAGTTTCATAAAATTCGGTTCAGCCGTTTATGCGTGAAAAGGTAACAAACAAACAAACAAACAAACAAACAAACAAACAAACAAACATACACGAAAGAAACAAAATGCAGATATGGTGTCTATGACATTTGAAACGAAAAGTTATCGTGAAATTTCGCGAAAAAAATCAATGTACAGACAGAGGTTACAATTTTATATATATACTAGCTCAGATACCCGGCTTCGCCCGGGAATTTATTTGAGGCTGAGTGGTTATGGTATTTTTTTGGCAAAACTTTACTTTGCACAATATTTTGACATTTACCCGTCCCAGTGTTTAGGGTTAATATCCATTGTTGGCATTTCTTAATAATAAAATTAATTTTTTATGTAAGTCTTGACTGTCCTCCAAATTGTCATATTTCATATTTTGTTATATTGCCATATTTCCCGTCTCCTGTGCATAATGCATAGATTTCAGTTGCTAAGGACAAAATATTAACATAGATTTGAATTAATTTTTCCAGGTGAGGTACCTCATAGTTCAAATTAGAATGAATTGTTGAGCATATCAATATTTCTACGCAAATTACTTGCTCCACACATTGTTCCTGGAGAAATGTATTAAACAAAAGTTAATCTAAATAACAAAGTAAACAACTTTAGTTATTTGCTTGTTTGTCAAAAAACAAATAGACAATGAAATATCACGAATTTTTATTTCAGGCCTCCCTTATAACCCCCACTCCCGTTCTAACCTAAAAATTTTAATATAGCTTATAATCATGGAAGAATTAATGCTAATTGACATACCGAGTTTTTTAAGTTCGGTTTAATCGTTAGTGCCTAATGAAATAGTTGACTCCCGCTTTAGTTTATAGTGTATATCTCGTTTATAATTCGGTATAAGAAAAAAGTGTATATAACAAAAGTTACTCTAAATAACAAAATAAACAACTTTTGTTATGTTCATATTTGCCGAAAAACGAATAGAATACGAAATACCGCTATTTTTAAATTCAGGCCTCCCTTACAACCCCCACTCCTGCCCGTCCCTAGAAATGTTGGTATAGCTTGTTATAATGGAAGCGTTAGTACTAATACACATACCGAGTTTTATTTATTTCGGTTGGGTCTTTTGTCCCAAATAAAATTATTCACTTCTGCTATAGGTTTTAGCATATATCTCGTTTATAATTCGTTATAAGAAAAAAGTGTATATAACAAAAGTTACTCTACATTACAAAATAAACAACTTTTGTTCTGTTCATATTTGCCGAAAACCTAATAGGAAACGAAATATCGCTATTTTTAATTTCTGGCTTCCCTCATAACCCCCTCTCCTGCCCGTCCCTAGAAATGTTGGTATGACTTGTTCTAATTAAAGCGTTAGTGCTAATACATATACCGTGTTTTATTTATTTCGGTTGGGTCTTTTGTCCCAAATAAAATTGTTCACTTCCGCTATAGGTTTCAGCGTATATCTCGTTTATAATTCGGTATACGAAAAAAGTGTATATAACAAAAGTTACTCTAAATAATAAAATAAACAACTTTTGTTATGTGCATATTTACCGAAAAACCAATAGAAAACGAAATATCTCTATTTTCAATTTCAGGCTTCCCTTATAACCCCCACTCCTGTTCGTCTCAGAGAAATTTAATATAGCCTAAAGTCTAAGTTGGGTTAGTAGTAATATACATACCAAGTTTCATAAAATTCGGTTCAGCCGTTTATGCGTGAAAAGGTAACAAACAAACAAACAAACAAACAAACAAACAAACATACACGAAAGAAACAAAATGCAGATATGGTGTCTATGACATGTGAAACGAAAAGTTATCATGAAATTTCGCGAAAAAAATCAATGTACAGACAGAGGTTACAATTTTATATATATATATAGATAGATATATATATATATATATATACTAGCTAAGGTACCCGGCGATGCCCGGGAAATCATTCTTGACTGACTAATGATGGTATTTTGATAGTAAGACTTCAATGTGTACAATTACACTTCCCTCCACGACGTAATGATTTTCCGAAATAGCCAACCCTGAATGGTAACTTTTGGGGATTAATAGAATAGAAATTTTATTTTTGAAGGATAAATGAAAATGTGTTCCTAATCTATCCCTCTACACTTTTTGACTCACCGTTTTTCAATAATTCCAACCATAATCATGGGTAGCATTTATTACAATTAAATATCATCTATAATAAACATATTTCCTTTCAAAAGCCAATCCGAGCTCACATAGTTTAGGCAAAGTTTTGCACGTAAGATTATATTTGTATTAGTGAATCTCACTGGAAATCGCTTCCAGTAACGCCAGACGGGAAATAACTAAACTCAATTAACGTGTAAGGCTCCCGTCATCTTCCGTTCCCGCATGGGACTTCTCAACATTCTTCTACTTATATTATTGATGCAAAACATTATTTTATAATTTATCTACCGGATGGAATTAAATAACCCGTGGCACCCTGAAAATATCATATCGAGTTTAAACGCATATTGTTTTTTGTCATAATGACATTACCATTAACGTTTAATTGTTATTATATTAAATATTTGTTTCAATAACACCAAGGTAGATTATACAAATTAAATAATGGAAATGCTCTTATAGTTTATATTTCTATTAGAAATAAATAATAAAGTTATTAGGAGGGGGTGACGAAGATTTATTACCTCACTAATCCGAATCATACTTTGAACTATCATATAAAACATAACATCATTTGTCATAATATTCCTTTATTAAAACCCCTTAAATAAGTACTAATATTATTGACTCCCGTTTAGCGTATATCCCGTGTTTACTTCATTTTAAAAGTGTATATAACAAAAGTTACTCCAAATAACGAAATAAACAACTTTTGTTATGTTTATATTTGCGGAAAAATCAATAGAAAACGAAATATCGCTATTTTTAATTTCAGGCCACCCTTATAAACCCCACTCCTGCTCGTCCCTAGAAATGTTGGTATGGCCTATGATAATTAGGGCGTCAACACTAATATACATACCGAGTTTTATTTAGTTCGGTTGAGTCTTTTGAGCCCAATAAAATTAATGACTCCCGCTATAGTTTTTAGCTTATAACTCATTTATACTTAGGTATACGACAAAAGTGTATATAACAAAAGTTACTCCAAATAACGAAATAAACAACTTTTGTTATGTTTATATTTGCGGAAAAATCAATAGGAAACGAAATATCGCTATATTTAATTTCAGGCTTCCCTTATAACCCCCACTCCTGCCCCTCCATAGAAATGTTGGTATGGCTTATTATAATGAAGGCCTCACTGCTAATACACATACCGAGTTTGGTTTAGTTCGGTTGAATCTTTGGTGCCAAATAAAATTGTGGACTCCTGCTATAGTTTTTAGTGTATAACGCATTTAAACATCGGTATACGACAAAAGTGTATATAACAAAGGTTCCTCTAAATAACAAAATAAACAACTTTTGTTATGTGCATATTTGCCGAAAAACCAATAGAAAACGAAATATCGCTATTTTTAATTTCAGGCTTCCCTTATAACCCCCACTCCTGCCCGTCCATAGAAATGTTGGTATGGCTTATTATAATAAAGGCCTCACTGCTAATACACATACCGAGTTTTATTTAGTTCGGTTGAGTCTTTTTTGGCAAATAATATTGTTGACTCCCGCTATAATTTTTAGCGTATAACGCATTTAAACTTTGGTATACGACAAAAGTGTATATAACAAAAGTTACTCTAAATAACAAAATAAACAAATTTTGTTATGTGCATATTTGCCGAAAAACCAATATAAAACGAAATATCGCTATTTTTAATTTCAGGGTTCCCTTATAACCCCCACTCCTGTTCGTCTCAGAGAAAATTAATATAGCCTAAAGTCTAAGTTGGGTTAGTACTAATATACATACCAAGTTTCATGAAATTCGGTTCAGCCGTTTATGCGTGAAAAGGTAACAAACAAACAAACAAACAAACAAACAAACAAACAAACAAACAAACAAACATACACGAAAGAAACAAAATTCAGTTATGGTGTCTATGACATGTGAAACGAAAAGTTATCGTGAAATTTCGCGAAAAAAATCAATGTACAGACAGAGGTTACAATTTTATATATATACTAGCTCAGATACCCGGCTTCGCCCGGGAATTCATTTGAGGCTGAATGGTGATGGTAATTTTTAGCAGGCTTTACATTGCACAGAATTTTGACATTTACCCGTCCCAGTGTTTAGGATTGATACCCGTCGTTGCCGGTGATTTGCTAATAACAGAATTATTTGTTCGATCATTCTTCACAGCCTTCGATATTTTTATATTTCCCGTCTCTTATACATGTAAATATGGTGAATTTTTATTTCAGGCCTCCCTTATAACCCCCCTCCCGTTCGAACCTAAAAATTTTAATATAACTTATTATCATGGAAGAATTAATGCTAATTAACATACCGAGTTTTGTTAAGTTCGGTTCAGCCGTTAGTGCCCGCTAAAGTTTTAACGTATAACTCATTTATACTTAGGTATACGGCAAAAGTGTATATAACAAAAGTTACTCCAAATAACAAAATAAACAACTTTTGTTATGTTTATATTTGCGGAAAAACCAATAGGAAACGAAATATCGCTATTTTTAATTTCAGGCATCCTTATAACCCCCACTCCTGCCCGTCCCTAGAAATGTTAGAATGGCTTATTATAAGGAAGACGTTAGTGCTAATTCACATACCCAGTTTGATTTAGTTCGGTTGAGTCTTTTGTGCCAAATAAAATTGTTGACTTCCGCTATCATTTTTAGCGTAAAACGCCTTTATACTTAGGTATACGACAAAAGTGTATATAACAAAAGGTACTCTAAATAATAAAATAAACAACTTTTGTTATGTGCATATTTGCCGAAAAACCAATAGAAAACGAAATATCGCTATTTTTAATTTCAGGCTTCCCTTATAACCCCCACTCCTCTTCGTCTCAAAGAAAATTAATATAGCCTAAAGTCTAAGTTGGGTTAGTAGTAATATACATACCAAGTTTCATAAAATTCGGTTCAGCCGTTTATGCGTGAAAAGGTAACAAACAAACAAACAAACAAACAAACAAACATACACGAAAGAAACAAAATGCAGATATGGTGTCTATGACATATGAAACGACATGTTATCGTGAAATTTCGCGAAAAAAATCAATGTACAGACAGAGGTTACAATTTTATATATATACTAGCTCAGATACCCGGCTTCGCCCGGGAATTCATTTGAGGCTGAATGGTGTTGGTATTTTTTAGCAGGCTTTACATTGCACAATATTTTGACATTTACCCGTCCCAGTGTTTAGGATTGATACCCGTCTTTCCCGTGGATTTGCTAATAATAGAATTATTTGTTCGATAAGGCTTCACAGTCTTCGATATTTTTATATTTCCCGTCTCTTATACATGTAAATATGTTGAATTTTTATTTCAGGCCTCCCTTATAACCCCCCTCCCGTTCGAACCTAAAAATATTAATATAACTTATAATCATGGAATAATTAATGCTAATTGACATACCGAGTTTTGTTAATTTCGGTTCAGCCGTTAGTGCCCGCTAAAGTTTTAACGTATTATTCATTTATACTTAAGTATACGACAAAAGTGTATATAACAAAAGTTACTCCAAATAACAAAATAGACAACTTTTGTTATGTTTATATTTGCGGAAAAATCAATAGGAAACGAAATATCGCTATTTTTAATTTCAAGCTTCCCCTTATAACCCCCACTCCTGCCCGTCCATAGAAATGTTGGTATGGCTTATTATAATGAAGGCGTTAGTACTAATTCACATACCGAGTTTGGTTTAATTCAGTTGAGTCTTTAGTGCCAATTAAAATTGTGGACTCCCGCTATAGTTTTTAGTGTATGACTCAATTATGCTTCCGTATACAGCAAAAGTGCATATAACAAAGGTTTCTCTAAATAACAAAATAAACAACTTTTGTTATGTGCATATTTGCCGAAAATGCAATAGGAAACGAAATATCATTATTATTAATTTCAGGCCTTCCTTATAACCCCGACTCCTGCCCGTCCCTAGAAATGTTAGTATAGCTTATTATAATGAAGGCGTTAGTATTAATTCACATACCGAGTTTGGTTTAATTCGGTTGAGTCTTTATTGCCAAATAAAATTGTGGACTCCCGCTATAGTTTTTAGCGTATGACTCAATTATGCTTCCGTATACGGCAAAAGTGCATATAACAAAAGTTACTCTAAATAACAAAATAAACAACTTTTGATATGTGCATATTTGCTGAAAATGCAATAAGAAACGAAATATCGCTATTTTAAATTTCAGGCCTCCCTTATAACCCCCACTCCTGCCAGTCCCTAGAAATGTTAGTATGGCTTATTATAAGGAAATCGTTAGTATTAATTCACATAGCGAGTTTGGTTTAGTTCAGTTGAGTCTTTTGTGCCAAATTACATTGTGGACTCCCGCTATAGTTTTTAGCGTATAACTCATTTATACTTCCGTATACGGCAAAAATTACTCTAAAGAACAAAATAAACAACTTTTGTTACGTGCATAATTGCCGAAAAACCAATAGGAATCGAAATATCGCTATTTTTAATTTCAGGCTTCCCTTATAACCCCCACTCCTGTTCGTCTCAGAGGATATTAATATAGCCTAAAGTCTAAGTTGGGTTGATAGTTATATACATACTAAGTTTCATAAAATTCGGTTCAGCCGTTTATGCGTGAAAAGGTAACAAACAAACAAACAAATAAACAAACAAACAAACAAACAAACAAACAAACAGACACCAAAGAAACAAAATGCAGTTATGGTGTCTATGACATGTGAAACGAAAAGTTATCGTGAAATTTCGCGAAAAAAATCAATGTACAGACAGAGGTTACAATTTTATATATATATAGATATAGATAGATATATATATATATAAAATTGTAACCTCTGTCTGTACATTGATTTTTTTCGCGAAATTTCACGATAACTTTTCGTTTCACATGTCATAGACACCAAAACTGCATTTTGTTCATTTTGTTTCTTTCGTGTATGTTTGTTTGTTTGTTTGTTTGTTACCTTTTCACGCATAAACGGCTGAACCGAATTTTATGAAACTTGGTATATATATTACTACTAGCTCAACTTAGACTTTAGGCTATATTATTATTCTCTAAGACAAACAGGAGTGGGGGTTATAAGGGAGGCCTGAAATTAAAAATAGCGATATTTCGTTTCCTATTGGTTTTTCGGCAAATGTGCACATAACAAAAGTTATTTATATCGTTATTTAGAGTAACTTTTGTTATATACACTTTCGTCGTATACCGAAGTATAAATGAGTTATACGCTAAAAATTATAGTGGGAGTCAACAATTTTATTTGGCACAAAACACTCAACCGAACTAAGTAAAACTCGGTATATCTATTAGCACTAACGCTTTCATTATAACAAGCCATACCAACATTTCTAGGGACGGGCAGGAGTGGGGGTTATAAGGGAACCCAGAAATTAAAAATAGCGATATTTCGTTTCCTATTGGTTTTTCGGAAAATATGAACATAACAAAAATTGTTTATTTTGTTGTTTAGAGTAACTTTTGTTATATACACTTTTTTCGTATACCAAAAAATAAACGAGATATACGGAAGTCAACAATTTTATTTGGCACAAAAAACTCAACCGAACTAAACCAAACTCGGTATGTGAATTAGCACTAACGCCTTCCTTATAATTAGCCATACAAACATTTCTAGGGACGGACAGGAGTGGGGGTTATAAGGGAGGACTGAAATTAAAAATAGTGATATTTCGTTTCCTATTGCATTTTCGGCAATTATGCACATAACTAAAGTTGTTTATTTTGTTATTTGGAGTAACGTTTGTTATATATATTTTTTTCTTATAACGAATTATAAACGAGATATACGCTAAAACCTATAGCAGAAGTGAACAATTTTATTTGGGACAAAAGACCCAACCGAAATAAATAAAACTCGGTATGTGTATTAGCACTAACGCTTTCATTATAGGAAGCCATACCAACATTTCTAGGGAAGGGCAGGAGTGGGGGTTTTAGGGGAAGCCAGAAATTAAAAATAGCGATATTTCGTTTCCTATAGGTTTATCTGCAAATATGAACATAACAAAAGTTTTTTATTTTGCTATTTAGAGTAACTTTTGTTATATGCAATTTTTTCGAATACCGAATTATAAACGAGATATACGCTAAAAATTATAGCGGAAGTGAAAAATTTTATTTGGCAAAAAAGACTCAACCGAACTAAATAAAACACTCAGTATGTGTATTAGCACTAACGCCTTCCTTATAAAAAGCCATACTATTTCTAGGGACAGGCAGGAGTGGGGGTTATAAGGGAGACCTGAAATTAAAAATATTGATATTTCGTTTCCTATTGTAGTTTCGGCAAATATGCACATAACAAAAGTGGTTTATTTTGTTATTTAGAGAAATTTGCTCAAGAATTCATTACAATATGAACTACCTGGTACCTCACCTGGAAAAATTAATTCAAATGTATGTTAATATTTAGTCCTTAATAATTCAAATCTATGCATAATGCACAGCAAGCGGGAAATATGATAATATGGAGGACAGTGAAGTCTTACATAAAAAATTAATTTTATTATTAACAAATCCACAGAAACGACGGGTATTAACCCTAAATACTGGGACGGGTAAATGTCAAAATATTGTGCAAAATAAAGCCTTGCCAAAAAAATACCATCAACATTCAGCCTCAAATGAATTCCCGAGCGAAGCCGGGTATCTGAGCTAGTATATATATATATATATATATATATATATATATATATATATATATATATATATATAAGCTACTAAAATAGAAAACTAAGCTCATTATATAAGGCCTACTCCTTCCTATAAGGGAAATCCTTGTAAGCAATAAATCAATAATAACAATAAATAAATTTTCCCAAGGAGTAACTGCCCTCTCACTTGCCTTGTAGGAAATCAGTGCTGAACCCCCGAAACACGTCGTAGCCCGCAGGTATCTGCATATTAGGTTAGCCTATCTACATAACAGCTTAGATGAGGGGGGGGGGCTTCGAAAATGACCACCTGGCAGGAAATCCTGGTAGAAAATAGTGCAAATGAACGAATCCAAAAGGGAAAAATCAAGGAAATTTCCCCCTTGGAACTCGTAGCGCCTCAATTCACAGTTGCCTCTGAACAAGGCCCAAAAACTAAACACTTTAAGGAGGCTCCATTCCCAATAGAGACAAAAATATGTTTTTATTGGAAAGTGAGTTATGATTTGGGGTTGAAACTAAAAGACAGAGTTCCAGAGGAGTTGGGTATCGGCCAAATATTGAAATACGCTCCTCAATCCTGAGACAAATAACTTAAGTAATTGCCTTCATAATTTAATTATAGTCCCCTCTAGAGAAAAATATAGTGTTCAATGATATTTTGACAGCTCTTTGAAATTTGAATTATATTCTACCTTTCTTTTCTCGGTGCAAGATCATTGAAATTATTTGAGCTCTACAAGAAACTGAACATGTCCGTCCGGAGACCGAGGTGGTGCCAAGTGAATATGACCAAAGTTTAATTTTTGCCGAAAACCAATAGGTAACGAAATATCACTATTAGCAGATTTCCCTTAAGGGAAATCAGCTATTGAGGTTATACTCATGACGCGAATTTCGAAATATAACCTCAAATATCCATTGATCCTACCTACTAGATGACGAAAATGAAGTCCGTTCAAAATTGTGATATATATATATATATATATATATATATATATATATATATATATATATATATATACTAGCTCAGATACCCGGCTTCGCCCGGGAATTCATTTGAGGCTGGATGGCGATTGTATTTTTTTTGGGAAGGCTTCACTTTGCACAATATTTTGACGTTTACCCTTCCCAGTTTTTAGGGTTTATACCCGTCGTTGCTGTCGATTTGTTAATAATAAAATTATTTTTTTATGTAAGACTTCACTGTCCTCCATATTGTCATATTTTCCGTTTCCTGTGCATTATGCATAGATTGAAATTATTAAGGACAAAATAATATAATAATATATTATAATTAGAATTAATTATTCCAGTTGAGGTACCTGGTAGTTCATATTGAAAAGAATTGTTGAGCAAATTTCTCTAAATAACAAAATAAACAACTTTTGATTAGTACATATTTGCCGAAACCCCAATAGGAAACGAAATATCACTTCTTTTAATTTCAGGTCTCCCTTATAACCCCCACTCCTGCCCGTCCCTAGAAATGTTAGTATAGCTTATTATAAGGAATGCGTTAGTGCTAATACACATACTGAGTTTTATTTATTTCGGTTGGGTCTTTTGTCCCAAATAAAATTTTTCACTTCCGCTATAGGTTTCAGCGTATATCTCGTTTATAATTCAGTATACGAAAAAAGTGTATATAACAAAAGTCACTCTAAATAACAAAATAAACAACTTTTGTTATGTTCATATTTGCCAAAAAAGCAATAGGAAACGAAATATCGCTATTTTTAATTTCTGGCATTCCTTATAACCCCCACTCCTGCCCGTCCCTAGAAATGTTAGTATGGCTTATTATAAGGAAAGCGTTAGTGCTAATACATATACCGAGTTTTATTAATTTCGGCTGGGTCTTTTGTCCCAAATAAAATTGTTCACTTCCGCTATAGGTTTTAGCATATATCTCGTTTATAATTCGGTATACTAAAAAAGTGTATATAACAAAATTTACTCTAAATAACAAAATACACTTCTGCTATAGGTTTTAGCGTATATCTCGTTTATAATACGGTATACGAAAAAAGTGTGTAAAACAACTGAGGAAAGAAAGAGGGAGTGAGAAAGGTTCTAGATTACAGGAAGGTCTCCCCACCCGTCCCTGATGCTCCAGGTTAACCAACAGAACATGACTAACGGCTAACTCTCAATTCCGCTAACATTACCTTATATTCAGATTCTATTTTCAATTCTAATTATGTATGTTTAAATACTTTCGTTTTTTGTGAATTAATTGATGTTTTAAACACATTAAAGGATGAAATTACTTACTTCCGATTAATTAATGTTCCAGTGAAAGACAGAGGAAGGGGGGGGGGCAAGTAATATACTTTGCTCCACATGAAACAGCTACTTGTTTTTATAATGCTTCATACAATTGAAATGTTCTTGTTTATCGTCATGTTCATATTTGCCGAAAAACCAATAGGAAACGAAATATCGCTATATTTAATTTCAGGCTTCCCTTATAACCCCCACTCCTGCCCGTGCCTAGAAATGTTGATATGGTTTGTTATAATGAAAGCGTTAGTGCTAATCGACATACCGAGTTTTATTTATTTCGGTTGGGTCTATTGTCCCAAATAAAATTGTTCACTTCCTATAGATTTTAGCGTATATCTCGTTTATTATTCGGTATACGAAAAAAGTGTATATAACAAATGTTACTCTAAATAACAAAGTAAACAACTTTTGTTATGTTCATATTTACCGAAAAACCAATAGGAAACGAAATATCGCTATTTTTAATTTCTGGCTTCCCTTATAACCCCCACTCCTGCCCGTCCCTAGAAATGTTGGTATGACTTGTTATAATGAAACCGTTAGTGCTAATAGATATACCTTTTACTTAGTTCGGTTGAGTGTTTTGTGCCAAATAAAATTGTTGACTCCCGCAATAATTTTTAGCGTATAACTCATTTATACTTCGGTATACGACGAAAGTGTATATAACAAAAGTTACTCTAAATATCAAAATAAATAACTTTTGTTACGTACATATTTGCCGAAAAACAAATAGGAAACGAAATATCTCTATTTTTAATTTCAGGCCTCTCTTATAACCCCCACTCCTGTTTGTCTTAGAGAATGCTTTTGTTATATGCACTTTTGCTGTATACGGAAGTATAAATGAGTTATACGCTAAAAACTATAGCGGGAGTCCACAATTTTATTTGGCACAAAAGACTCAACCGAACTAACCCAAACTCGGTATGTGAATTAGTACTAATGCCTTCCTTATAATAAGCCATACTAACATTTCTAGGGACGGACATGAGTGGGGGTTATTTGGAAGACCTGAAATTAAAAATAGCGATATTTCGTTTCCTATTGCTTTTTCAGCAAATATGCACCTAACAAAAGTTGTTTATTTTGTTATTTAGAGTAACTTTTGTTATATGCACTTTTGCCGTATACGAAAGCATAAATGAGTTATACGCTATAAACTAAGGCGGGAGTCCACAATTTTATTTGGCACTAAAGACTCAACCGAATTAAACCAAACTCAGTATGTGAATTAGTACTAACGCCTTCCTTATAATAAGCCATAGAAACATTTCTAGGGACGGGCGGGAGTGGAGGTTATAAGGGAGGCCTGAAATTACAAATAGTGATATTTCGTCTCCTATTGGAGTTTCGGCAAATATGCACATAGGAAAAGTTGTTTACTTTGTTATTTAGAGAAACTTTTGTTATATACACTATCATAGAATATCGAATTATAAAGGCTATACGCTAAAAATTATAGCGGGAGTCAACAATATTATTTGGCACAAAAGACCACCGAACTAAATGAAACTCGGTATATGTATTATCTCTGTCCCTTAATTCTCATAAGCCATACCAATATTTCTAGGGACGGGCAGAAGTGGGGGTTATAAGGGAGGCCTGAAATTAAAAATTTCTTTTTCTACTGGTTTTTATGCAAATATGCACATGTCAAAAGTTGTTTATTTTGTTATTTAAAGTAACTTTGGTTATATTCACTTTTAAAAACTAAAGCTGAAGCCAACAATTTTGTTGAGCTCAAACGATTGAACCGAATTTAACGAAACTTGGTATGCGAATTAGCATTAATTCTTCCATGATTATAAGCTATATTAAAATGTTTAGGTTCAAAAGGGAGTGGGGGTTATAAGACAGGCCTGAGGTAAAAATTCGCAATTTTCATTTTATATTTTTTCTTTGGCAAACGTGCACATAGCAAAAGTTGTTTACTTTTGTTATTTAAAGTAACTTTTGTTGTATTCACTTTTGCCGTAAATGAAGTTAACACGGCATATACGCTAAAACCATTCCGGGAGTCATTAATTTTATTAGTGCTTATTTAAGTGTTTTTAATAAATGTATATTATGACAAAAGATGTTATGTTTTAGTCTTATATGATAGTTGTAAGTATGATTCGGATTAGTGAGCTTATAAATCTCCGTCGCCTCCTCGTTTATTTATTTATTTTCCCAATACCTTTGTTATTTATTTCTAATAGAAATATATACTATAAGAGCATTTCTGGTATTTAATATAAGCTCGATATGAATGTTTAAAGTATTACTAGGTTGCAGGGGGGCTTTCTTCCCCTCATCTAGCTTTTTGAACATAAATGAAATTATGTGTTAGGGATCTATTATTTAGTTCCATCAGGTAGATAAATTATTAAAATAATATTCTGAAGCAATATTCTAAGGAAAACAATGATGATAACGCTCCAGCGAGAGCGGAAATTGACGGGATTTAATTGAGTTTACTTATTTCCAGTGGAATGCTGGCATGACAGGAAGTGATTTCCACTGAGGCTTACTAATACGAATATAATCTTATGTATAAAACTATGTTAAAACTATATGTGCTTGCATTCATTTTCGGCAGGAAATATGTTCAATATAGATGATATTTAATTGTAATAAATGCTACCCATGATTATGGTTTGAATTATTCAAAAACCGAGAGTCAAAAAGTCGTGAGGGATAGATTAGGAACCCATTTTCATATATTCTTCAAAACTAAAATTTCTATTCTATTAACACTGAATGTTAGACTTTAGAATTGGCTGTTTTGAAAAAAACAATACATCTTGGAGGGAAGTGCAATTGTACACATTGAAGTCTTGCTATAAAAATACCATCATTAATCAGTTAGCAATGATTTCCCGGGCATCGCCGGGTACCTCAGCTAGTATATATATATACTAGCTCAGATACCCGGCTTCGCCCGGGAATTCATTTGAGGCTGAATGGTGATGGTATTTTTTAGCAGGCTTTACATTGCACAATATTTTGACATTTACCCGTCCCAGTGATTAGGATTGATACCCGTCGTTGCCGTGGATTTGCTAATAATAGAATTATTTGTTCGATAAGGCTTCACAGTCTTAGATATTTTTATATTTCCCGTCTCTTATACATGTAAATATGGTGAATTTTTATTTCAGGCCTCCCTTATAACCCCCCTCCCGTTCGAACCTAAAAATTTTAATATAACTTATAATCATGGAAGAATTAATGTTAATTGACATACCGAGTTCGGTTCAGCCGTTAGTGCCTGCTAAAGTTTTAACGAATAACTCATTTATACTTAGGTATACGACAAAAGTGTATATAACAAAAGTTACTCCAAATGACAAAATAAACAACTTTTGTTTGTTTTTATTTGCGGAAAAACCAATAGGAAATATCGCTATTTTTAATTTCAGGCTTCCCTTATAACCCCCACTCCTGCCCGTACATAGAAATATTGGTATGGCTTATTATAATGAAGGCCTTACTGCTAATACACATACCGAGTTTTATTTAGTTCAGTTGAGTCTTTTTTGGCAAATAATATTGTTGACTCCCGCTATAATTTTTAGCGTATAACGCATTTAAACTTCGGTATACGACAAAAGTGTATATAACAAAAGTTACTCTAAATAACAAAATAAACTACTTTTGTTATGTGCATATTTGCCGAAAAACCAATAGAAAACGAAATATCGCTATTTTTAATTTCAGGCCTCCCTTATAACCCCCACTCCTGTTCGTCTTAGAGAATATTAATATAGCCTAAAGTCTAAGTTGGTTTAGTAGTAATATACATACCAAGTTTCATAAAATTCGGTTCAGCCGTTTATGCGTGAAAAGGTAACAAACAAACAAACAAACAAACAAACAAACAAACAAACAAACAAACAAACAAACAAACAAACAAACAAACAAACAAACAAACAAACAAACAAACAAACAAACATACACGAAAGAAACAAAATGTAGATATGGTGTCTATGACATGTGAAACGAAAAGTTATCGTGAAATTTCGCGAAAAAAATCAATGTACAGACAGAGGTTACAATTTTATATATATATACTAGCTCAGATACCCGGCTTCGCTCGGGAATTCATTTGAGGCTGAATGGTGATGGTATATTTTTGGCAAGGCTTTACTTTGCACAATATTTTGACATTTACCCGTTCCAGTGTTTAGGGTTAACACCCGTTGTTGGCATTTGTTAATAATAAAATTATTTTTTTATGTAAGCCTTCACTGTCCTGCATATTGTCATATTTCCCGTCTCCTGTGCATTATGTATAGATTTGAATTATTAAGGAGAAAATATTGGCATACATTTTAATTAATTTTTTCAGGTGAGGTACCTGGTAGTTCATATTGAAAAGAATTGTTGAGCAAATTTCTCTAAATAACAATATAAACAACTTTTGTTATGTGCATATTTGCCGAAACCCCAATAGGAAATCATTATTATTAATTTCAGGCCTCCCTTATAACCCCCACTCCTGCCCGTCCCTAGAGATGTTAGTATGGCTTATTATAAGGAAGGCGTTAGTGCTAATACACATACTGAGTGTTTTATTTTGTGCTAAATAAAATGGTTGTCTCCCGCTATAATTTTTAGGGGATAACGCCTTTATAATTCGGTATACGATGATAGTGTATATAAAAAAAAGTTTCTCTAAATAACAAAATAAACAACTTTTGTTATGTGCATATTTGCCGAAAATGCAATAGGAAACGAAATATCACTATTATTAATTTCAGCCCTTCCTTATAACCCCCACTCCTGCCGGTCCCTAGAAATGTTAGTATAGCTTATTATAATGTAGGCGTTAGTACTAATTCACATACCGATTAATTCGGTTGAGTCTTTGGTGCCAAATAAAATTGTGGACTCCCGCTTTAGTTTATAGCGTATAACACATTATGCTTCCGTATACGGCAAAAGTGCATATAACAAAAGTTACTCTAAATAACAAAATAAACAATTTTTGTTGTGTGCATATTTTCTGAAAAAGCAATAGGAAACGAAATATCAATATTATTAATTTCAGCCCTTCCTTATAACCCCCACTCCTGCCGGTCCCTAGAAATGTTAGTATAGCTTATTATAATGTAGGCGTTAGTACTAATTCACATACCGATTAATTCGGGTGAGTCTTTAGTGCCAAATAAAATTGTGGACCCCCGCTTTAGTTTATAGCGTATAACACATTATGCTTCCGTATACGGCAAAAGTGCATATAACAAAAGTTACTCTAAATAACAAAATAAACAATTTTTGTTGTGTGCATATTTTCTGAAAAAGCAATAGGAAACGAAATATCGCTATTTTTAATTTCAGGCCTTCCATTTAACCCCCACTCCTGCCCGTCCCTAGAAATGTTAGTATAGCTTATTATAATGTAGGCGTTAGTACTAATTCACATACCGATTAATTCGGGTGAGTCTTTAGTGCCAAATAAAATTGTGGACCCCCGCTTTAGTTTATAGCGTATAACACATTATGCTTCCGTATACGGCAAAAGTGCATATAACAAAAGTTACTCTAAATAACAAAATAAACAATTTTTGTTGTGTGCATATTTTCTGAAAAAGCAATAGGAAACGAAATATCGCTATTTTTAATTTCAGGCCTTCCATTTAACCCCCACTCCTGCCCGTCCCTAGAAATTTTAGTATGGCTTATTATAAGGAAATCGTTAGTATTAATTCATATAGCGAGTTTGGTTTAGTTCGGTTGAGTCTTTTGTGCCAAATAAAATTGTGGACTCCCGCTATAGTTTTTAGCGTATAACTCATTTATACTTCCGTATACGGCAAAAGTGCATATAACAAAAGTTACTTTAAATTACAAAATAAACAACTTTTGTTATGTTCATATTTGCTGTAAAAGCAATAGGAAACGAAATATCGCTATTTTTAATTTCAGGCCTCCCTTATAACCCCCACTCCTGTTCGTCTTAGAGAATATTAATATAGCCTAAAGTCTAAGTTGGGCTAGTAGTAGTATACATACAAAGTTTCATAAAATTCGGTTCAGCCGTTTATGCGTGAAAAGGTAACAAACAAACAAACAAACAAACAAACAGACACCAAAGAAACAAAATGCAGTTATGGTGTCTATGACATGTGAAACGAAAAGTTATCGTGAAATTTCGCGAAAAAAATCAATGTACAGACAGAGGTTACAATTTTATATATATACTAGCTCAGATACCCGGCTTCGCCCGGGAATTGATTTGAGGCTGAATGGTGATGGTATTTTTTTTGGCAAGGCTTTAATTTGCACAATATTTTGACATTTACCCGTCCCAGTGTTTAGGGTTAATACCCGTTGTTGGCATTTGTTAATAATAAAATTAATTTTTTATGTATGTCTTCACTGTCCTCCAAATTGTCATATTTCCCGTCTCCTGTGCATTATGCATAGATTTCAGTTATTAAGGACAAAATATTAACAAAGATTTGAATTAATTTTTCCAGGTGAGGTACCTCATAGTTCAAATTGGAATGAATTGTTGAGCAAATTACTTGCTCCACACATTGTTCCTGGAGAAATGTATAAAAAAAAAAAAGTTAATCTAAATAACAAAGTAAACAACTTTTGTTATGTGCATATTTGTCGAAAAACATATAGACAATGAAATATCGCAAATTTTTATTTCAGGCCTCCCTTATAAACCCCACTCCCGTTCTAACCTAAAAATTTTAATATAGCTTATAATCATGGAAGAATTAATGCTAATTGACATACCGAGTATTTTTAGTTCGGTTTAATCGTTAGCGCCCAATGAAATAGTTGACTCCCGCTTTAGTTTATAGTGTATATCTCGTTTACACTTTGTTAAAAGATAAAAATGAATATGACAAAAGTTACTCTAAATAACAAAATAAACAACTTTTGTTATGTGCATATTTGCTGAAAAAACAATAGGAAACGACATATCGCTATTTTTAATTTCAGGCCTCCCATATAACCCCCACTCCTGCCCGTCCCTAGAAATGTTAGTATGGCTTATTATAAGGAAGGCGTTAGTACTAATTCACATACCGAGTTTGGTTTAGTTCGGTTGAGTCTTTTGTGCCTAATAAATTGTTGACTCCCGCTATAGTTTTTAGCGTATAACTCATTTATACTTCCGTATACGGCAAAAGTGCATATAACAAAAGTTACTCTAAATTACAAAATAAACAACTTTTGTTATGTGCATATTTGCTGAAAAAGCAATAGGAAACGAAATATCGCTATTTTTAATTTCAGGCCTCCCTTATAACCCCCACTCCTGTTTGTCTTAGAGAATATTAATATAGCCTAAAGTCTAAGTTGGGCTAGTAGTAATATACATACCAAGTTTCATAAAATTCGGTTCAGCCGTTTATGCGTGAAAAGGTAACAAACAAACAAACAAATAAACAAACAAACAAACAAACAAACAAACAAACAGACACCAAAGAAACAAAATGCAGTTATGGTGTCTATGACATGTGAAACGAAAAGTTATCGTGAAATTTCGCGAAAAAAATCAATGTACAGACAGAGGTTACAATTTTATATATATATATATATATATATATATATATATATATATATATATATATATATATATATATATACTAGCAAAGGTACCCGGCTTCGCCCGGGAATTCATTTGAGGCTGAATGAAGATGTAGATATGTGAGATATTTTTGGCAAGGCTTTACTTTCCACAATATTTTTTTTTATTTCCCTGTCCCAGTGTTTAGAATTTATACCCGTCGTTACTGTGGATTTGTTAATAATAAAATTATTTGTTATTTAAGACTTCATTGTCCTCAATATTCTTATATTTCCCGTCGTCTGTGTATGTAGTTTTTTTTTTATAAAGTGATGGACCATATAATTCATAATCCTAGAATGTATTCTATCTTCCAAACCATGTATGAATAAGTTTCTTTCCCTTCATGCGGTACAATGTCCAATGGTGAAAGCTGTTTTAGGTACGTCATAGCCTCTATTAAAACACTCTTTCATAAGTCTCGATTGTAAACTGTGTATTCATATTGGTTTTCAGTAAAGTATATCATAATACATTAACGGAGCAGAGTTAATAAATACCAGAAATACCTGAGTGCACCTCCCTAGCGTTTATTCTAGTAAATTATTTATTTATGATAATTAAAGAAATTCACATTCCTGAGAATAATAATACATTGCTATAAGCATCAATTAACATGTAAACTTAGACCAATATGAGGTCGGAAGGGAAGCGGCAGAACTGATAGGACAAAGGAAGTAGCTCGACACTTACATAGCCACAGTGCTGCCAACCTGCAATCCATTTTGGATAGCTATCCTCTAATACATTCAAATATATTAAAAAATCATATTACATTATCTTCACAATTCTAAAACTGTTTCAAATATTTTTCACGTTTTAATTAAATAATGTATTAAATACACTTAGAGAAGGGTGGGGGCAGTATACCTTATTTGGTGCAAACTGTTACTGGCGTTAAAAAATAACATAGTTTTGAATTATTAAGGATAAAATTCTAACATGGATTTGAATTAACTTATCCAGGTGAGATACCTGGGTAGTTCATATTGGAATGTATTGTTGAGCATATCAATATTTCTAAGCAAATTACTTGCTTCATACCTTATTTTACAAAAAAAAATAATTATAAAACATAATTTACACTAATTAAAAAAGTAAACAACTTATGTTATGTGCACAATTGCCAAAAACCAAATAGACGATGAAATATCGCGAATTTTTATTTCAGGCCTCCCGCATAACCCCCATTCCCCTTGGAACCTAAAATTTTTAGTATAGCTTATAATCATGGAAGAATTAATGCTAATTTACATACCGAGTGTTGTTAAGTTCGGTTCTACCGCTAGTGCCCAATAAAATAGTTGCCCCCGCTTTAGTTTTTAGCGTATATCTCGTTTATACTTTGTTATAAAAGAAAAATGTATATAACAAAAGTTACTCTAAATAACAAAATAAACAACTTTTGTTATGTTCATATTTGCCAAGAAACCAATACGAAACGAAATATCGCTATTTTTAATTTCTGGCATCCCTCATAACCCCCACTCTTGACCGTCCCTAGAAATGTTGGTATGGCTTGTTATAATGAAAGCGTTAGTGCTATTACATATGCCGAGTTTTATTTATTTCGGTTGGATCTTTTGTCCCAAATAAAATTGTTCACTTCCGCTATAGGTTTTAGCGTATATCTCGTTTATAATTCGGTATACGCAAAAAGTGTATATAACAAAAGTTACTCTAAATAACAAAATAAACAACTTTTGTTATGTTCATATTTGCCGAAAAACTAATAGGAAACGAAATATCGCTATTTTTAATTTCTGGCTTCCCTTATAACCCCCACTCCTGTTCATCTCAGAGAATTTTAATATAGCCTAAAGTCTAAGTTGGGTTAGTAGTAATATACATACCAAGTTTCATAAAATTCGGTTCAGCCGTTTATGCGTGAAAAGGTAACAAACAAACAAACAAACAAATAAACAAACAAACAAACAAACAGACACCAAAGAAACAAAATGCAGTTATGGTGTCTATGACATGTGAAACGAAAAGTTATCGTGAAATTTCGCGAAAAAAATCAATGTACAGACAGAGGTTACAATTTTATATATATATATATATACTAGCTCAGATACCCGGCTTCGCTCGGGAATTAATTTGAGGCTGAATGATATTTTTTTGGCAAAGCTTGACTTTGCACAATATTTTGACATTTACCCGTCACAGTGTTAACACCCGTCGTTTCTGTGGATTTGTTAATAATAAAATTATTTTTTTATGTAAGACTTCACTGTCCTCCATATTGCCATATTTCCCGTTTCCTGTGCATTGTGTATAGATTTGAATTATTAAGGACATAATATTAACATACATTAATATTAATTTTTCCAGGTGCTGTACCTGGTAGTTAATATTGAAAAGAATTGTTAAGCAAATTTCTCTAAATAACAAAATAAACAACTTTTGTTATGTGCATATTTGGCGAAACCCCAATAAGAAACGAAATATCACTATTATTTATTTTAGGCTTCCCTTATAACCCCCACTCCTGCACGTCCCTAGAGATGTTGGTATGGCATATTCTAAGGAAGGCGTTAGTACTAATGCACATATGGAATTTTATATAATTCGGTTGGGTCGTTTGTCCCAAATAAATTTGTTCACTTCCGCTATAGGTTTTAGCGTATATCTCGTTTATAATTCGGTATACGAAAAAAAGGTATATAACAAATGTTACTCTAAATAAAAAAGTAAACAACTTTTGTTATGTGCGTACTTGCCGAAAAACCAATAGTAAACGAAATATCACTATTTTTAATTTCAGGCTTCCCTTATAACCCCCACTCATGTTCGTCTCAGAGGATATTAATATAGCCTAAAGTCTAAGTTGGGTTAGTAGTAATAAACATACCAAGTTTCATAAAATTCGGTTCAGCCGTTTATGCGTGAAAAGGTAACAAACAAACAAACAAACAAATAAACAAACAAACAAACAAACAGACACCAAAGAAACAAAATGCAGTTATGGTGTCTATGGCATGTGAAACGAAAAGTTATCGTGAAATTAAAAATCGATGTACAGACAGAGGTTACAATTTTATATATATATATATATATATATATATATATATATATATATATATATATATATATATATATATATATATATACTAGCTAAGGTACCCGGCTTCGCCCGGGAATTCATTTGAGCCTGAATGAAGATCGTATTTTTTGGCAAGGCTTTACTTTCCACAATATTTAGACATTTCCCCGTCACAGTCTTTAGGTTTCATACCCGTCGTTGCTGTGGATTTGTAAATAATTAAATTATTTGTTATGCAAGGTTTCGCTCTCCTCAATATTTTTTTATTTCCCGTCTCCTGTGAATGTAGTTTTTTTTTTTTTTTTTTTTTATAAAGTAATGAACATATAATTTATAATCGTAGAAAGTATTCTGTTTTCGAAACCATGTATGAATAAAAGTAACTTTCCCTTGATGCGGTACAAAGCTTAATGGTGACAGCTGTTTTAGATTTGTAGATTAAACAAATTCACATTCCTCAGTATAACACTACATTGCTATAAGCATCAATTAACATGTAAACATAAACCAATATGAGGTCGGCGGGGAAGCGGCAGAACTGATAGTACAAAGGAAGTAGCTTGACACCTACCTATGCTCAGTGCTGCCAACTCATTTAGGATATGAATCATGTAATACCTTAAATTATATGAACAAATCAGATTACATTTTCTTCACATTACTAAAACTGTTTGTTCAAATATTTTTCAGGTTCTAATTAAATTAAGTATTAAATACACATAGGGAAAACCGGCATTTCTCATGAATTAATGTTTGGGTGAAGAGAAGGGGGGGGGGCAGTATACTTTACTTGGTGCAATCTGTTACTGACGATAAAAAATAACATAGATTTGAATTATTAAGGATAAAATATTAACATAGATTTGAAATCATTTATACCCGTACAGGTGAGGTACCTACCTGGTTGTTCGAATTGGACAAAAATTGTTGAGCATATCAATATTTCCACGCAAATTACTTTGTTTTACACTGTTATACAAAAAATTGTCTAAAAAACAAAAGTTACTCTAAATACCAAAGTAAACAGCTATTGTTATGTGCACGTTTGACGAAAAACAAATAGAAAATGAAATATCGTGAATTTTTATTTCAGGCCTCCCTTATAACCCCAACTCCCGTTTGAACCTAAAAATTGTAGTATACCTTATGATCATGGAAGTATTAATGCTAATTCACATACCGAGTTTTGTTAATTTCTGTTTAATCGTTAGTGCCCAATGAAATTGTAGACCGCTTTGGTTTTTAACGTATATCTCTTTTCTACTTTATTATACGACAAAAGTGAATTTAACAAAAGTTACTTTAAATAACAAAATAAGCAACTTTTGTCATGTTCATATTTGCAGAAAAACTAATAGAAAACGAAATACCACTATTTTTAATTTCAGGCCTCCCTTACAACCCCCACTCCTGCCCGTCCCTAGAAATGTTGGTATGGCTTATTATATTGAAAGCATTAGTGCTAATACACATACCGAGTTTTATTCATTTCGGTTGGGTCTTTTGTCCCAAATAAAATTGTTCTCTTCCTCTGTAGGTTTTAGCGTATATCTCGTTTATAATTCGGTATACGAAAATCGTGTATATAACAAAAGTTACTCTAAATAATAAAATAAACAACTTTTGTTATGTTCATATTTGCCGATAAACCAACAGGAAACGAAATATCGCTATTTATAATTTCTGGCTCCCCTTATAACCCCCACTCCTGCCCGTCCCTAGAAATGTTGGTATGGCTTGTTATAATGAAAGCGTTAGTTCTAATACACATACCGACTTTTATTTATTTTGGTGGGGGTCTTCTGTCCCAAATAAAATTGTCCACATACGCTATAGGGTTTAGCGTATATCTCGTTTACAATTCGGTATACGAAAATCGTGTATATAACAAAAGTTACTCTAAATAATAAAATAAACAACTTTTGTTATGTTCATATTTGCCGATAAACCAACAGGAAACGAAATATCGCTATTTATAATTTCTGGCTCCCCTTATAACCCCCACTCCTGCCCGTCCCTAGAAATGTTGGTATGGCTTGTTATAATGAAAGCGTTAGTTCTAATACACATACCGACTTTTATTTATTTTGGTGGGGGTCTTCTGTCCCAAATAAAATTGTCCACATCCGCTATAGGGTTTAGCGTATATCTCGTTTACAATTCGGTATACGAAAAAAGTGTATATAACAAAAGTTACTCTAAATAACAAAATAAACAACTTTTGTTATGTTTATATTTGCCGAAAAACCAATAGGAAACGACATATCGCTATTTTTAATTTCTTGCTTCCCTTATAACCCCCACTCCTGTTCGTTTCAGAGGATATTAATATAGCCTAAAGTCTAAGTTGGGTTAGTAGTAATATACATACCAAGTTTCATAAAATTCGGTTCAGCCGTTTATGCGTGAAAAGGTAACAAACAAACAAACAAATAAACAAACAAACAGACACCAAAGAAACAAAATGCAGTTATGGTGTCTATGACATGTGAAACGAAAAGTTATCGTGAAATTTCGCGAAAAAAATCAATGTACAGACAGAGGTTACAATTTTATATATATATAGATAAAATTGTAACCTCTGTCTGTACATTGATTTTTTTTGCGAAATTTCACGATAACTTTTCGTTTCACATGTCATAGACACCATAACTGCATTTTGTTTCTTTCATGTCTGTTTGTTTTTGTTACCTTTTCACGCATAAACCGCTGAACCGAATTTTATGAAACTTGGTATGTATATTACTACTAGCCCAACTTAGACTTTAGGCTTTATGAATATTCTCTAAGACAAACAGGAGTGGGGGTTATAAGGGAGGCCTGAAATTAAAAATAGCGATATTTCGTTTCCTATAGGTTTTTCGGCAGATATGAACATAACAAAAGTTGTTTATGTTGATATTTAGAGTAACTTTTGTTATATAAACTTTTGTCGTTTACCAAAGTATTAATGAGTTATAAACTAAAAACTATAGCGGGAGTCATTAATTTTATTGGGCTCAAAAGACTCAACCGAACTAAATCAAACTCGGTATATTTATTAGTGTTGACGCCTTGATTTTCATAAGCCATACCAACATTCCTAGGGACGAGCAGGAGTGGGGATTGTAAGGGAGGCCTGAAATTAACAGTAGTGATATTTCGTTTCCTATTGGTTTTTCGACAAACATGCACATGACAAAAGTTGTTTATTTTGTTATTTCAAGTAACTTTTGTTATATTCACTTTTGTCGTATAGAAAAGTATAAACGAGATATACACGAAAATCTAAAGCGGGAGCCAACAATTTTGTTGGACACTAACGATTGAACCGAACTTATCAAAACTCCGTTTGTGAATTAGCATTAATTCTTCCATGATTACAAGCTATATTAAAAATTTTAGGTTCAAAGGGGAGTGGGGATTATAAGAAAGGCTGAAATGAAAAACTCGCTTTTTATATTTTCTATTTGTTTTTCGGCGAATATTCTATTTGTTATATTTCCAATAGAAATATAAACTATAAGAGCATTTCCATTAATTTGTATAATGTACCTCGATGTTATTGAAACAAATATGTAATATGGGGTTCAGGTAAGCCATGCGAGTTAAAGCGTTGACATTTATCTCACATGGTAAACCTAGAGTGGCGAGTTCGATTCTTGCCTGGGCAAAGGAAATTATTTAGTGACGAAATTCATTAAATAACGTCCTAAAATCCCACCCTGGCTAGGAAAGGGTGGTAACCTGTAGATAACCCGTCCCGATTAGCCTAAGTTGCAAAAAGTGGACGTTAATAAATAATAATAATAATAATAAATATGTAATATAATAACAATAAAACGTTAATGGTAATGTCATTATGACAAAAAACAATATGCGTTTAAACTCGATATAATATTTTCAGGGTACCACTATTATTTAATTCCATCCGGTAGATAAATTATAAAATAATGTTTTGCATCAATAATATAAGTAGAAGAATGTTGAGAAGTCTCATGCGGGAGCAAAGATGACGGGAGCCTTACCAGTTAATTGAGTTTACTTATTTCCCGTCTGGCATTACTCGAAGCAATTTCCAGTGAGATTCACTATTAAATATAATCTTACGTGCAAAACTTTGCCTATACTATGTGAGCTCGGATTGGCTTTTGAAAGGATATATGTTCATTATAGATGATATTTAATGGTAATAAATGCTACCCATGATTATGGTTAGAACTATTGAAAAACGGTGAGTCAAAAAGTGTAGAGGAATAGATTAGGAACACATTTTAATTTATGTTTCAAAAATAAAATTTCTATTCTATTAATCCCCAAAAGTTACCCTTCAGTGTTGGCGATTTCGGAAAATCATTACGTCGTGGAGGGAAGTGTAATTGTACACATTGAAGTCTTACTATCAAAATACCAGTCAAGAATGATTTCCCGGGAATCGCCGGGTACCTTAGCTTTTGTGATATTCATTTTTGTCTTTTAACAATGTATACACTATATATATAAGATATACACTATAAACTAAAGCGGGAGTCAACTATTTTATTGGGCGCTAACGATTGAATCGAACTTAACAAAACTCGGTATGTTAATTAGCAATAATACTTCCATGATTATAAGCTATATTAAAATGTTTAGGTTAGAACGGGAGTGGGGGTTATAAGGGAGGCCTGAAATAAAAATTCGTGATATTTCGTTGTCTATTTATTTTCGTCAAACGTGCACATAACAAAAGTTGTTTACTTTGTTATTTAGAGTAACTTATGTTTTATACATTTTTTCGGGAACAATGTATGAAGCAAATAATTTGCGTATAATATTGATATCCTCATCAATTCATTCCAATTTGAACTACCTCACCTGGAAAAATTAGTTCAAATCTACGTTAATATTTTGTCCTTAATAACTGAAATCTATGCTTACCCCCCCCCCACCCCCCCCCCCCCCCACCCCCCCTCCCCGCCCACCACCCCCCCAGCCGACCCCCCCCACCACCCCCCCCCCCCCCCCCGCAACGCCCCCCCCCCGCCCGACCCCCCTCCCCGCCACACCCCCCCCCCCCCCCCCCCCCCACCCCGCCCCCCCACCCCCCCTGCCCCACCCCACTCCCCCCCCCCCCAACCCCCCCACCCCACACGCCCCACCCCCCCCACCCCCCCCCCCCCCCACCCCCCCCCCCCCCCACCCCCCCCCCCCCCCACCCCCCCCCCCCCCCACCCCCCCCCCCCCCCACCCCCCCCCCCCCCCACCCCCCCCCCCCCCCACCCCCCCCCCCCCCCACCCCCCCCCCCCCCCACCCCCCCCCCCCCCCACCCCCCCCCCCCCCCACCCCCCCCCCCCCCCACCCCCCCCCCCCCCCACCCCCCCCCCCCCCCACCCCCCCCCCCCCCCACCCCCCCCCCCCCCCACCCCCCCCCCCCCCCACCCCCCCCCAATTTGTGGAGGGGCGATGCGAGACGTAAAGAAGAAGTCAAGGCCAATTTAACTATATCACATATATTAAAACAGTAAAATAAAATATGAATAAGTTATTAACAAATAGGTCCATTCACGGCCGCACTTCAGACTCCGGTATTTCCCAGTTTATAAACACGCACTGTAACCTAAAACACGGTTCACAACGCGAATGCCAATAGAAGACTCCTAAGTCTAAGTCTAACCTCACAAAGTTATAGGGACTTCTCTATAGCAACGTATAGCAGCGAGATACTCGCGAACATATGGAAATTATGACTAGCTGTCAAGGTTATTCATTCGCGAGTACCTCGCCGCTACATCACCTCCCCTCAATGACTGCGTCCAGGAAGTGAACAGGAGGCTTAACCAAACGCCCTCGCTGGGTCACCTGGAATGGTGGAGGCTGGTCATCTTCCTTGGCGGAGTCATTGGAAGGTCTAGCTGGCGGTGGTGTTGCTGCTGAGGGTAGAGGCTGGCTGGAACTGGAGTCGTCTTCCTGGAGCAGATAAGCTGGTTTCAGCCTGTCAATTGTCACGGTCCTGGGTCCTGAAGGCAACTGGATGTCATAGCTTCTGGAGCATCTCTTTAAAACCTTGTAAGGCCCAGTATAAGGCGGAGTGAGTGGGCGCTGTACTGTATCATCCCTCAGGAAAACATGAGAGGATGTCTGTAAGTCGTTGTGGAGAAACGGTTTTGCAGTGGATTGGCGATGAGGTGCTGGTCTCAGTAGCTCCAACTGCTCTCGAAGTCGCTGGACAAACTCTTCGGTGCTGGCTTGTTGCTTAGTTGTATCCAATAGTTCTCCAGGCAGTCGCAGAGGTTGTCCATAAACCATGTCTGCGGCGCTGGCGATGCTGTCATCGCGGACTGCTGCACGTAGTCCCAGGAGTACCATGGGTAGAAGAGATATCCAATTGTTGCTGTTGAGTTGGGCTGTGAGAGCTGTTTTCAGCGTACGATGCCACCTCTCGACACATCCATTAGCTTGCGGGTGGTATGCAGTTGTCCTACATCGCTGGAATGCCAACGTCTTGGAGACCTGGTGGAACAAGTCGGACTCAAACTGTCGCCTTAATCTGTAGTGATACGCGAAGGAACACCGAAACGTGCTATCCAGGACGAACAGAGTGCAGATGCGCAGGTAGCTGCTCAGATGTCCTCAATTGATTGTGCTTCTGGCCATCTGCTGCACCTGTCTATCATCGTAAGGCAGTACCGCATACCAGCTGAGCTGGGCAGTGGGCCAATGATGTCCAGGTGAAGATGCTCAAATCTACTTGAAGGTGGGAAAGTACCAGATAGTGCGACTGTGTGACGGTGCATCTTCGCTTTCTGGCAGGCAATGCAGGCTCTTGACCACTTGGCAATGTCCACATTCTGGTTCGGCCAGAAATACCGCTTCGCGATGAGTCTGCGTGAAGCGCGGGTACCGGGATGACGTAGATTATGAAGAGATTTAAATATGGCAAAACGCATACTTTCGGGCACGGACGGACGGACGGAGGTCGTGGACGTTTCGCAGAGGAGGCTACGTGAGATATGCGGGAACTGCATCCACGTTGGAGACGAGGGTTCTTCAGCAAGTCAGGTATTGTGTCGTCACCGCTCTGTGCTTCCGCTAGGGCTTCCATCCCATCAGGGCTGCTGATTTCCTCCACTCTTGAAAACGCGTCAGCCACGTCATTCTCCGCTCCTGCAACATACTGGATATCAGTGGTAAATTGGCTAATAAAACTTACCCACCGAATCCGCATGGGGTGGAGGTCTCCGGCTTCTGCTGAAATGCGTAAAGAAGTGGTTTGTGGTCAGTCCAAATGGTAAAATGTCGACCTTCCACTTGAGAGCGAAAGTGTCGCACGGCTTGATGAATGGCCAGCAACTCGCGGTCATAAGTTGAATAGTTCCTTTGTGTGCGAGTCAATGTCCTTGAGAAAAATCCTAGAGGTCGCCAGGTTCCATTTTCCTTCTGCTGTAGAGCTGCTCCTATAGATGTGCCAGAAGCATCACATACGACAACTAGCTCCGCTCCTGGAATCGGGTGAGCTATGAGAGCTGCGTTCCTGAGGGCTTTCTTGCAATCTTCAAATGCCTTGATAGAATCCTCGGTCCAAGAGATGGGGGATTTGTCATTTTTCTTGGCTCCCGTCAAAAAAGTATTCAAGGGTGCTTGAATGGCAGCAGCGTGGGGAAAGCAACGTCGATAAAAGTTTATCATCCCCAGGAATCGTCGCAGGTCCTTGACAGTAGTAGGGCGAGGGTAATTGGTGATGGCTTCGACTTTCTCCGGAAGTGCAGTGATGCCTTGAGTAGTGACCTTGTGGCCCAAAAACTCTATTTCCGTCGCTGCGAATACACATTTGGAGAGATTAATCGTTAGACCGTGTTCCTGGAGGCATCGAAAAACTTCGTCCAGATGTCTCTTGTGCTCTTCCTCGTCGGCTGATCCGATGCAGATGTCATCAACGAAGGGAAAGGCGAAGTCGAGACCACGAAGAACGGAATCTAGAAATCTCTGGAAGGTCTGAGCCGCATTTCGTAGGCCGAAACACATCCTTACGTACTCGTAGAGACCAAATGGGGTGATAACAGCCGTCTTCTGTATGTTTTCCCCGCTATAGGGATTTGGAAATAGGCCTTTCTGAGATCTAATTTGCTGAAGATCCGCTTCCCATGGAGGTTGACATTGAAATCAGCAATGTTTGGTACAGCATAACGATCGGGTATTGTTTTAGCATTCAGCTGCCTATAATCGCCGCAAGGTCGGATTTCGCCGTTCTTTTTAGGAACGATATGTAGCGCACTTGACCAAGGGCTACTTGACGGACGGATAATGCCTTCTTCCATCATCTGTTCGAATTCGCGTTTCGCGGCCGCGTACCTTTCCGGAGGTAACCTTCGCGAATTCGCGGTGACCGGCGCGCCTCGGGTCTCTATGTGATGAACGACGGGATGAGTCGGCTTCTTAGTAAACGTGGTCGGTGACGTGAGGCTAGGGTACTTCTGGAGAAGTTCGGTGTACCATTGGCCTTCCGGGACAGAATATATTGCCGGTGCTGGAACGTTAGCCGGCTTCCCTTTTGTCGTCAACCCTTTGATCCTGTCGACCAGTTGGCAGCCAGCTAGGTCCACCATCAGCTCGAAATGGTAGAGCAAGTCCGCTCCAATTATGGGTTGCCCTACCTCCACGAGAATGAATCGCCACACTATTTTCCGCCGCAAGCCCAAGTCCAATTGTATAAGTTTCTCACCATAGGTTGGGATGAGGGTGCCGTTCGCCGCATATAAAGAGAATCCGCTGGGCTTAGTTTTCGGTGTTCTTGTCACAGGGTAAACCGATACAGCAGCTCCTGTTTCCACCAAATATCGGATGCGGGTTTGCCGATCGTAAATGAAAAGGCGGTGATGGGAGTTATTAGCGACGGGTTCCGCCTCAGCCGTCGCTAAATTTAGTTTTCCTGCTTAGTGGGAACTGGAAATTGCTTCCATGAGCACGGTGGTCGGCACTTATTTGCTTTATCGCGAAATCGTTCATGATAAAAGCATAACTGCCTATCTCTACTTTTACTCCGTCGGCGTAGCGCTGTGGGTGGTGTCGTATCCCGTTGGCGAGTCTCCAGAGCTGTGATTCGCTCGGTGAGTAGCCGATCTTCTCTGTGAGAGGGACTGGAAGGTTTCAATGTTGCTACCTCACATGCTCTAGGGTCACTAACCTCAGCAATGCGGTCGGCTATGTTACTGAGCTTTGCTAAATCTTGCTGCTCAGTAGCGGCAAGTGCTACCTGAATGGCGTTGGGCAATCCCTTCAGCCAAATTGATTTAAGCAGCTCGTCCGTTACCGCGGTACCTCCGAGTTGTTGGAGTTCGCGCAAGAAGTGAGATGGTCGGCGGTCTCCGAGTCGTTGATCTTCGAGGAGCTTTCTAATCCGGACATTCTCGGACTCCCCGAAGCTATTCATGATCCTAGTCTTGAGGGCCCCATATGGATTTTCATCAGGGGGGTTACGGACGAGATCAATAATATCACGTATAACCTCCCTATCCAGTTGCGAAACCACAAGGCGAAATTTTTTTAAAGTGTTACGGACATTGTATAACTCGAAAACAGTCTCGCTTTGAAGAAAAAATATCTCTGGGTCAGCTTTAAAAACATTTGGCATCTGAGACTTAATAGTGGCCATAGAAGTTGCTTCAACTAGCTCTGGATTGTGAGCAGGAGTCCCGATCTCATCACCTTCCATTATGAGTAAGTCAAAATAAGTCACTGGAGTGCATATTTAAAATGGCGTACTCACGTGTAAAGTAGAAAATCACGTCGGGCTTCACCAATGTGGAGAGGCGATGCGAGACGTAAAGAAGAAGTCAAGGCCAATTTAACTATATCACATATATTAAAACAGTAAAATAAAATATGAATAAGTTATTAACAAATAGGTCCATTCACGGCCGCACTTCAGACTCCGGTATTTCCCAGTTTATAAACACGCACTGTAACCTAAAACACGTTTCACAACGCGAATGCCAATAGAAGACTCCTAAGTCTAACCTCACAAAGTTATAGGGACTTCTCTATAGCAACGTATAGCAGCGAGATACTCGCGAACATATGGAAATTATGACTAGCTGTCAAGGTTATTCATTCGCGAGTACCTCGCCGCTACAGCAGTATAGCGCGGAAGGAGCGAAACTTAGAGTTGTTTTTGACGCTTCCTGTGGACCAGAAAGTCTGAATGACACTCTCTTACCGGGTCCAAAATTACAATTAGACATATCAAATATATTAATCAATTTCAGGTCTTATCCATACCTTTATGCACGGACATTGTAAAAATGTGTCAGCAAACCTGGTGCATCCCGATGATCGCCATTTGCAGCACATATTTTGGAGAATACACCGAACTGATGCGCTCCATGAGTACGAGCTTAACACCGTGACCTACGGAGTTCGACCAAGCGCGTTTCTGGCAATGAGAGTAATCAAACAGTTAGTGGCCGATGAAGGAGCACACTATCCTCTCGCCGCTGGTCGAGTGTCTTCATCAATGTATGTAGATGATTTTGTAAGTGGAGGTAACACGCTAGAAGAAGTCCTTGAGCTTAAGCGACAACTCATTGAGCTATTTGCTAAGGGTGGCTTCGAGTTGAGCAAGTGGGCATCAACCATCAAAGAAGAACTTCCAGAAACGTCAAAAAGAAGCTGTTCAGTTGCAAATTACCGATCAAGACACAGGCCATCAAAAAATCCTAGGACTCACCTGGATCCCTAGTGAGGATGTATTCACATAAGCAGTACACCGTCCTCCATTAACTCACGTCACTAAACGGATCATATTATCGGCTGTAGCGCGGATCTTCGACCCTCTTGGCTTGCTTGCGCCTATTACCTTCCAGGCCAAAGTTCTTCTTCAGTGTGTATGGAAAAGCCGCGTAGACTGGGATGAAACACTTCCAGAAGACATTATCAATGATTGGAAGGCATTGATATCGGAGTGGCATTTACTTTCTAGTATTAAAATTCCTCGCTACTTTGGAAGCCACAATGATGTATGTAGAATTGTGGGATTTTGTGATGCATCTGATAAAGGGTATGCAGCCGCAATCTACAATCGCGCAGAATATCCCGACGGTAGCGCACGAGTCACGCTCATGAAAGCGAAAACAAAGGTGTCACCTTTAAAATTTATATCTATAGCTCGTTTAGAGCTGTGTGGTGCCTTGTTACTAACAAAATTGCTAACATCCCTGAGCTTGGCATCGCTGTTTGACCATCCATCCATATGCTTCACTGACTCAACTGTGGCTTTGGCCTGGCTGCGCAAGCCCACTTATGCACTTAGGGTCTTTGAGGCCAACCGCGTTTCTCAGATTTTGAGTGTCACGTCTATTTCCGACTGGCATCATGTCCGATCAGAGGACAACCCGGCTGATATTATCTCACGTGGTTGTACCCCAAGTAATCTCTGTGGAGCGGACATGTGGTGGTACGGGCCCTACTGGCTGTCCCTCCCTTACAGAGAATGGCCTCCAGACATAGCCATTAATGAGGAGGCAAAAGACTGCATGATGGCTGTAAATGTTAATCAAGAGAAGCTTGAACAGAATTTTGAAGACAAATGGATAGAAAGGTTCTCTTCGTAAAGAACTCTAATCAGGACCGTTGCTGGTATGCTACGCCTCGTTAAACGGACGGAGCCAAATCCAGGAGGCCCCATCACAGCTGACGAATTTAAAAATGCTAAGTTTAGATGCATTCAATTGGAGCAAAGATTGCACCTTCCGAGAGCGCTGTTCGGAAATACTTCCGTGCCGAAACCTTATGACCAGCTCCACCCGCTCGATGACGAGCATGGGTTTGTCAGGGTGGGCGACAGATTGAATAACGCCCCACTGGAACCGTGCAGCCGACATCCAATACTTATTCCACGATCTTGTCATTTTGCACAACTAATTGTAGATGACATACACCGAAGACATTTTCATGCGGGGCCAACGCTTGTACAATCTCTGTTACACCAAGAGTACTGGATCCCCGGAGCCATGAAATTCATTAGATGGAGAATTTTACGTTGCGTCCCATGCCGTGTAGTGCGATGCAAACCTATTCAGCCACTTATGGCATCACTTCCTCCAGAACGTTTTGCTCAGTTTAGAGCCTTTCTGCAAACTGGATTAGATTATGCAGGGCCCTTCTTGATAAAGGAATCTACGCGCCGAAATGCGGCTCTTGGAAAGGCATACCTATGTATTTTTTTCTACATGGCAAGCAAGGCCGTTCACTTAGAGGCAGTCTCGTCATTGTCAACCCCAGCATTTTTGTCGGCATTAGATAGATTTGTAGCCAGAAGTGGTCTCCCGCAGAAACTTCACTCTGACCATGGCTCCAACTTCATTGGCGCATCCCGCTTCCTTAAGGAAGTGTATAAGTTCATTGCCAAGAACGAACCAACATTCGTCGAGTCTCTGGCACCAAGAAATATAGAATGGTCATTTATTCCACCAGGAACCCCCCACTTTGGTGGACTGTGGGAAGCAGGTGTGAAATCTGTGAAGAACCTTCTAGTGCAAAGCATTGGAAAGCATCCCTATACCTTCGAAGAGCTTTCAACGGCACTCACCAAAATTGAAGGACTCCTTAATTCACGCCCCATGTATGCACTCACGGAAGATGCCGATGACTACAATTACCTGACTCCAGGGCACTTCCTCATCGGCTCATCCTTATCCCAAATCCCTGAGTCTACTGCGAACCCGACTCTGAAGAGTAACACGTGTCGCTGGCAAACTCTTAAGGATCAAATCATCCATGTGTGGAACAGATGGCGCACCCAATATCTCCACAGCTTGCAGCAGAGATGAAAATGGACCAGAAAGGTCCCAAGCTTGAACCTTGGCGAGTAGGTCATTTTGTTGGAGAAGAGAGACCTCCCCGGACAATGGCCAGTAGCGAGAATTAAGCAAGTTCACCCTGGTAAAGATGGTATTGTCCGAGTAGTCACTGTCCAGACTCCGTCGGGTAAAACCTTTGTGCGCTCAGTTTGTTCTCTGGCTCCTTTGTTTTTGCCTGAACCTGACCAGAAACCACAGACAGACACGACAACAAACATGACGGAAACATTAATTATAGAATAAGTAATATAAGTTATTAATTTTAGTTTATATGTCAATTATAATAAGTATTAGATTTTTTCCTTATTTTGTATTTCTCTTTGTGTGTTTCCTAGATGGATATGTGGATTATTCCACACTATTATGCTTTTATTTTGCCCTTTTTTTGAAGTGAAATCGCCACCGCTAGTACTCAACTCAATGCTAAAGGAGCTTCTTTTCTTCATAACTCCTGAACCAAATAAGCTAGAGTTTTCGTTCGCATACCATTTTAAAGAGGACAAAACCATCATCATTTCGTTCACAGATACTATATATCTACCATTTTTATTTTCATAGATATTTTAATCCGAAGTTTAAATAAATTCGAATATTTAAATAAATAAATTCGAATATTTAAATAAATTCCGATATTTAAATAAATTCGAATCAAAACTGTTTGTATCCTACTTTAGCTACCATATACCGATTGTATCAGTTTTAGAAATTGGTGATGATGCTGGCAGCGATGATGGTGCAAGAGTTGTTGAAATTATGGATAGAAATTGATTTTTCTGAGTGTACTTAACTTATTTTTGTAAAGCATTTGTAATAATTCTGAAATGTAATTTTTTTCTTTTATGTAAAATAACTGAAATAATTATGTATAGTATTTTATATTGATAAATAAAACAATTCGTGGTACATTATTTTTTTTATCACTATTATTTTTGTCATTTCATTTTTTCATGTAAAATAGAACATAACTCTTACGTCACATAAAACAAATGACGTCACAGTTCTTGCCCAGCTGGCCATCCTGACGCCGTTACCTAGCAACCCGTGCCTCGCTGACTACCTCCTTGGCCACGTGATAATCTGGAAAAAATGGCGACACGTGCATAAGGCCAGAATACGGTATTTCTTTACGAACCCAGGATAATACTCGACATGGAGTAGAAAAGCCACAAAGAAGCTGGGAGTGGCAGGAGGAGATGACAGCGGGAGCGGCAAGACATGAGGTACCTCATTTTTTATAACATTATATCCAGAAGAAAAGGAATAAACGAACATCAAGCTCAGTCATCATCGGCCATTTACAAAATTCAGCTGATTTTCTAGATATTAATATTCACTGTGGCCCTTCAGGCAATTTCGTTATAATCCAATAAAATGTACACTTTATAATTAGTTTTAGGTTATTCACAATGGCCCTTCAGGCAATTCAGTTGTAAATATAAATACATCATGTTATCCTTTGATTACCATCAGTCTTTTCATTATACAGTCCACAGTTATTAATTCGTTGGCATATCTCCCATAAAGAGAAGCCTCGAATTGCTATGTTCACATAAGTCCACACACTAATATGAGCCCATATATCTGTAGGGTATCAGACATGGCTTGCACACTCTAAGATGAGCCCATATATGGGTACAGTAACAGGACATGGCTTGCACACTCTAAGATGAGCCCATATATCGGTACAGTACTGTTACTGTTATATGAGCCCATATATCTATAGGGTAAAAAAGCATAGCTTGCACACTCTAAGATGAGCACATATATCTGTACAGTATCAGGACATGGCATGCAGACTCTATGATGAGCCCATACACGGGTACAGTAACAGGTCTTGAGTTGCACACTCTTAGATGGGCCCATATATCGGTTTAGTAACAGGTTATGAATTGCACACACTATTATGAGCCCATATATCTGTAGGGTAACAGGGCATGGCTTGCACACGGTAAGATGAACCCATATATGGGTACTGTAACAGGACATGATTTGCAGACACTAATATGAGCCCATATATCTGTAGGGTAAAAGGGCATGGCTTGCACACTCTAAGATGAGCTCATATATTTGTAGGGTAACATGGCATGGCTGGCACGCTGTAAGATGGGCCCATTTATGGGTACAGTATAAGGACATGACTTGCACCCTCCAAGATGTGCGCATATATGGGTACAGTAATGGGGCATGGCTTGCATACTCTAAGGTGAGCCCATATATCAGTACAGTAACTGGATATGAGTTGCACAATCTATGATGAGCCCATATATCTGTACAGTAACTGGACAAGAGTTGCACACTCTAAGATGAGCCAATTTTTCGGTACATTAACTGGTCATGAGTTGCGCAAGGTGAGCCCATATATATGTACAGTAACAGGTCATGAGTTGTACAAACTAGGATGTGCCCATATTTTGGAACAGTAACAGGACATGAGTTGCACACTGAAAGATGAACCACTATATCGATATAGAATCGGGACATGGCTTGCACACTCTAAGATGAGTCAATATATCGGTATAGTAACAGGACATGAGTTGCACACTCTAAGATGAGCCCATATATCGATACACTAACAGGACATGAGTTTCACACACTAAGATGAGCCCAAATATCTGTAGGGTAACAGGGCATGGCTTGCACACACCAAGATGTGCGCATATATGGGTTCAGTAATAGGGCATGGCATGCATACTCTAAAATGAGCCCATATATCGGTACAGTAACAGGTCATGAGTTGCACACTCCATGATGAGCCCATATATCGGTACAGTAACAGGTCATGATTTGCACACACTCTGATGAGCCCATATATCGATACACTAACAGGACATGAGTTTCACACACTATGATGAGCCCATATATTTGTTGGGTAACATGGCATGGCTGACACACTGTAATATGGGCCCATATATGGGTACAGTATCAGGACATGACTTGCACACCCTAAGATGAGCCCATATATCTGTTCAGTAACGGGGCATGGCGAACACTAACTGGGATGAGCCCATATATTGGTACAGTAACAGGGCATGGCTTGCACAAACTAGGATGAGCCCATATATCTGTACAGTTGCCGGACATGGCTTGCACACACCAAGATGTGCGCATATATCGGTTTAGTAACAGGTCATGAATTGCACACACTATTATGAGCCCATATATCTGTAGGGTAACAGGGCATGGCTTGCACACGATAAGATGAACCCATACATGGGTACAGTAACAGGACTTGAGTTGCACACTCTTATATGGAACCATATATCGGTTCAGTAACAGGTCATGTGTTGCACACACTATGATGAGCCCATATATCTGTAGGGTAACAGGGCATGGCTTGCACAAACTAGGATGAGCCCATATATCGGTTCAGTAACAGGTCATGATTTGCACACACAATGATGGGCCCATATATCTGTAGGGTTACTGGGCATGGCTTGCACACTGTAAGATGAGCCCATATATGGGTTCAGTAACAGGACTTGAGTTGCACACCCTTAGATGGACCCCTATATCGGTTCAGTAACAGGTCATGTGTTGCACACACTATGATGAGCCTATATATCTGTAGGGTTATAGGGCATGGCTTGCTTACTCTTAGGTGAGCCCATATATCAGTACAGTAACAGGATATGAGTTGCATAATCTAAGATGAGCCCATATATCGGTACATTAACAGGTCATGAGTTGCACACTCCCAAATGAGCCCATTTATCGATACTGTAACAGGACATGGCTTGCACGCTCTAAGATGAGCATATATATCTGTAAAGTAAGAGGTCATGAGTTACACACTCTAATTTGAGCCCTTATATCGGTACAGTAACAGGACTTGAGTTGCACACCCTTAGATGTACCCCTATATCTGTTCAGTAACAGGTCATGAGTTGCACACTCTAATTTGAGCCCATATATCTGTAGGGTAACAGGACATGGCTTGCACACTCTATGATGACCCCTTATATGGGTACATTAACGGGACATGGCTTTTTTCTCTCCAAGATGAGCCCATATATCGGTACAGTAACAGGGCATGGCTTGCACACTCTAAGATGAGCCCATATATCGGTACAGTAACAGGACGTGAGTTGCACTTGCTCTTAATTTCTTTGCTTACAATAAAAAATATTCCTGCTGACTCCAGGTTGACTTACCCTCATGCTTTCAATGTACCTTAAATTAATATGACGAACTCAAATAAATTCAATGAAATCAGTATTTACTAGTTTATTATAACATTAGGTTGGTAACAGTTTATGTTTTGTTTTCACTTTAAATTATTACATGTAGTTAAAAAATAAAAACAATCAACAAACCTATTTTTAGTTAGGTAACAAAAATAAAATCTTTTCATCTTTACAAAATTAGCGGTTTGGTAACAAATAACTAAAATATTTCTATTATAACAATGGATTCGAATTAAGTATTGTTATAATATTTGTTAAATTATTTAATTAATTATAAAACAGACATATATAAATATAGTAGACATAAATTTATATATATTGATAATTTTCTCTTAATGAATATAAAAGGAACTTGCATCGAATAGAACAAGTAAGATACAGTGGGATTATATATAAGTACACTGGAGGTTTGTAATAACAGTTATCAATTAACACTAAATGGGGAATAGCAAATAATTTAACAATAGCTATTTAGTGAATAATTGAGCTATGAACAGTGTAAATGTAAGATAATTCGTTTAGTTACGTATTCTAAGAATACTGACAATAGATAGACTAATTTTTCTATTGCATCATTTTAATAATGAATCAATTGCTAATTTTTGGCCCAAAAACAAATTCACATATAATAACTTATTTATGGCGTTAATTGGACGATTCTTATAAAATAATATTAACAGCTTTCGTTATTTATCTGACTAAAAAATATAAATGTCCATTTCCTAGAATCAATTTTAACATTTTTTTTTAATTTATTATAGTGGGGCATTATTAGTTTGGTTTAGTTTTGATTAAAATATCAATCTAACATGGAACAAAATAAAGAAGGAAGGAATCTGCTATAAGTTGATGTTAGTAGAGGAAACATTGTCCGGGAAACAAATGTTGGAGGTAATCAATCAAGTGATGTGTCTTCATCATATATCTAACAACTGCTTTTCGAAATCTTCTCTCGAGACTGGCTTTACGTCAGCTTTCGCCTTCGCCTTATTTTTCGTCTTGGCTGCAAAACATCAATTAAATATATATTATTGAACTTAAATGATTTCCACTATTACTCTAAATACACCCAGATATAATGTTTATAAATGTTAATGTGTCTCATGTAAGTAAAATATTTATAAAGGACATTCACAATCAAATACTCTATGTCATTGCAGGTTGTAAATCGTCCGTAATGTGTCTGTTTGTAGACCCCAAGTCAGTTTTGATGCTATTGAAAGCAGATTTAGATATATGTTTCAGTAGTTTCGTTTCAAGATATTGAATGTGGGCATTCGAAGTTAGTTTACTGTCAAAATTTATTCCCAAGTATATAATTTTATTAGCTTTAGTTAGTGTCTGTATTTGTAATCTGATGTCAAATGGAAGATTTGTCCTTGATCTGCTAAATATGTGTAGTATGATTTGTCTGCAATGAATTTCGATTTATATTTGTTAGTCCATTGTTCAGTGACGTCTAGAATAGAGTTAATTATAGTTTGTGGCTTTCCAGGAATCTTTGATTTTACCAAAATTATATCATCTGCGAATTCGTAGTTAGCTGTGTGTTTCATGTTAACTGAACGTAATAGTTCATCAATAATTATTTTCCGTAGAAGTGAAATAACTTGAACCTTAAGGTGTTTCAATGTTTTCAGCTTTAAGAATCTTTAAATTGGGTCTAATTAAAGACGTTTGGGGATTAGTAAAATATGAAAAGATAAGTTTGTAAAAATGTTTGTGACATTTGTTTATTAGAACACTATTGAGGATACAAGGCCACCAGGCGTTCTCAAATGCACCCTTAATGTCTAGTGAAATGAGAACATGATGCTTTTGAGTTAGCGCTGTTTTAATAAAATTAAGTGTTTAGTGTATTGCATCTGAAGAGCTTTTTTGAGGAGTAAAGCTGAATTGATTGCTATGCAATAGGTTTTTTGTGTATTGGTAGTGTCATAGACGTTGGGCAATAATTTTTTCGAGGATTTCCCCTCCAGTTCTAATTAAGCATATGGGTCGTACAGAAGAAGAGTGGTCTTTCTCTTTGCCTGGTTTAGGAATAAATATTGACTTTGAAACTTTTCATTGTTGTAGGAAATAGACTGTGCCTAAACATTTTTTGTAAATATTTAGTGTAGACGTAGGTAAAATAAAAAGGAACATTATGAAAACTTCAGTAAAACTATAGATGGTAGTCCAGAAGTCTTCTTATTGTTAAAGGATTTTTTTCTCTAGTTCTCGAGTTGTAAGAAGCAAGTTGTTATCAGAGTAAAGTACGAACGATATATATAGATGGTTTAGAAAGACCGACGATAGATATAAAATTGAAACTTAAGTCTGGAGACTTTTTTCTGAAAATTACATGATACTTTTTCGTTTCACATGAAATTGAAACGATATAAAAAGTTGTTGTCTTTAATGTTTCTTCTATTGTTGGTTGTACTTGCAGGTGACAATTACATTTACCTGTTATTAGTTTAACATCGTCGTCGTATAGCTTCTTCCCGCCGGTGTTGGTGGAGACTCCAACCTTGTATATAGGGAGGGGGATGACTGTAGAAGATACCGCCACTAGAGCTGCAACAAGTTGGTAATAATTAGCACACTCATGCTAGGTTTGTATATAGGGAGGGGGATGGCTGTAGAAGATACGGGTAATCTCTATAAGACCGTTCTCACTAATACAGGCTACACCCAAACCTGTAAAGACACCTTAACAGAAATCCTGAGAAAGGCGTTCCCAGAAGACACCACATTGTGTCAAACAGAGGAGCACCAAATAGCCAGGGGCGAGCAGGAAGAGCCCTTGCTGACCGGAAATGTTACGGAATGGGACAGCAGAGATACCGATATAGCCATCGATAAACTGCGAAATTCTAAGTTACCTGGACCGGACATGATTGAGGCTGCAGTTATAAAGCACGGTGGGAACGCTTTGAGAATCCGGCTTCAAGAACTCTTTAACGCTTGTCTGGAGGTAGGATATTTCACCCGGAAATGGAAAGACGCCGAGGTGGTCGCAATCCTAAAATCAAGCGAACAGATGGAGTCAAGATATAGTGCGATAAGCCTTCCGCATTTGGGCAAAGTATTAGAAAGATTGATAGTGGCCAGTTTAAAGGGCATCTTCGAAAATAACGCATCGCCAGATCAATTTGGATGCAAAAAAAGGGGGTCTACCACTGAAGCAATTCGAAATATGATCCAAAACGTGCAAATTTCCGACACAAAGTACGTTTTGGGGATACTATTTGATATCGCAGGGGCCTTTGATAACCTACGGTGGCCATCCATCCTGAGAGCACTCAGGAGAAGGCAGTGCCCAGAAAATCTATACCAATTACTAAAAAGCTATTTAAGCAATAGAGTAGCTATGATCCCATGCGGGAAGACGATGATCAGGAGGAAAGTAGCTCGGGGCTGTGCACAAGGCTCTGTGCTGGGGACTTACATCTGGGCAAAGGTGTTTGACGAGCTGCTCCTCAAGTTGCGGTCCCTTGGCATTGAGGTTACGGCTTATGTAGACGATCTGTGCTGCTTAGTTAAGGGAAATAGTAGGCAGGATCTGGAAGTGGAGGGCCAGCGGGTCATTAACGCTATACAGGATTGGTGTTTTCAAAATAAACTTCAACTCAATTACCAGAAAACACAGAGCATCTTGTTAAAAGGAAATCATTGTCATAGGTGGCCCCCAAAGTTGGTAATAGGTCAGACCAGGCTTCAATTGCTGCCAGAGTAGTATACCTAGGAGTCCACATCGGGGAGAGGTTAAATCTCAACCCTCACGCTTCTCATCTCCGGGATTCGGTCAGCGTACGATTTCACCACCTAAGGACAATAGCACGTAATACTTGGGGCATCACTGATAAGAACAGGCGCAGTTTATATAAAGCTTTGTTTGTCCCTATAGTGTGCTACGCAGCTCCATTCTGGGCCCAAAAGATGTCGAAAGCGACCAAAAACCTTCTATGCCAAGCCCAAAGAAGAGCTCTTTTCATTGTAACCAGGGCGTATCGGACAGTTTCGAGCGATGCATTGCAGGTGATGGCTGGCCAGCTTCCGATAGACCTGGATGTAGCAAAGCGGGTCGCTATGTACCAAGCAGTCAGGAGGTTGCCTTACAAGATAGGAGAGTCTATCTTCACAGTAGCACAGCAGGACCTTAGAAAACCACTCCACCATATTAAAAAAACCATCTGGGACAGTTGGCAGAGTCGCTGGACCAACTCCAGCAAAGGTAGGATGACCTACAAATTTTTCCCAGATGTCAGGACCAGAACTAAGATGTCATGGTACGTCCCAGATTTCTTCTCCAGCCAACATATCAGTGGTCACGGGGACTTTGATAACAAACTACATTTCTTCAAACGAAAGGAATCCCCATTGTGCTCCTGTGGCGAGTTGGATACGGCTGACCACGTGATCCTCCAATGTCCTCGTTACAACGCCAAGCGTATTTCGCTAATGAGTGCTTTCTCATATGTGAACTGGCCTCCTGAGAGCTACCACATGTTTGTAAACGACGCTGATAGATTTTCAGCCTTCAGGACATTTGCCCAAGAGGTGTTGAAAGACAAGTAAAATTGAATTTATTTGTAAATTATATGTATAGTTTTATGTGAGTGTAGGCTAGTATTTAGGCTTTAGGTATGTAGGTAAGTTAGTTAGGCTCTTGCTGCCACTTCTTTGAACAGAGGCAAAGGAGTCGCAGCTGCGGGTTCCCCTAAGACTTTTCGGACTTAAACTAAATCTCCCAAATGTTGCACTTTAATGCTTAGCCGTGCTCGGTGAGTTACGCTAAGTTACCTGGCCCAAGTTACCTATTCAAAATTTTATATCTCTTATTAAATGGAGACCGCTGGTATGGGGAAACCCAAAGGTACAGCGGGGGCAGAGGTGGGAAAAAAAAGAAGAAAAAAAAGAAGAAGATACGGGTAGTAGAGCTGCAACAAATTGGTAACACTTAGCACACTCATGCTAGGTTTCCATATAGGGAGGGGGATGACTGTAGAAGATACCGGCAATAGAGCTGGAACAAGTTAGTAACACTTAGTACAGTCATGCTAAGTTTGTATATAGGGAGGGGGATGACTGTAGAAGATACGGGTAATAGAGCTGCAACAAGTAAGTAACACTCAGCACACCCATGCTAGGTTTGTATATAGGGAGGGGGATGACTGTAGAAGATACGGGCAATAGAGCTGCAACAAGTAAGTAACACTCAGCACATCCATGCTAGGTTTGTATATAGGGAGGGGGATGACTGTAGAAGATACGGGTAAAAGAGCTGCAACATGTTGGTAACACTTAGCACACTCATGCTAGGTTTGTATATAGGGAGGGGGATGACTGTAGAAGATACGGGTAAAAGAGCTGCAACATGTTGGTAACACTTAGCACACTCATGCTAGGTTTGTATATAGGGAGGGTGATGACTGTAGAAGATACGGGCAATAGAGCTGCAACAAGTAAGTAACCCTCAGCACACCCATGCTAGGTTTGTATATAGGGAGGGGGATGACTGTAGAAGATACGGGTAAAAGAGCTGCAACATGTTGGTAACACTTAGCACACTCATGCTAGGTTTGTATATAGGGAGGGTGATGACTGTAGAAGATACGGGCAATAGAGCTGCAACAAGTAAGTAACACTCAGCACACCCATGCTAGGTTTGTATATAGGGAGGGGGATGACTGTAAATATGGTCTATAATGTATATATTTCCAGTGAAAAACCAATCCGATCTTAGTTACATACATATCTAGCGGACCCGGCATACGTCTTGCATGATATATCGAGCGATTTGGATATTAAATTTAATAATATTATGTTTAAAACAAAAGCTACTTTTAATAACACAAAAAACAACATTTGTTATGTGCACGTTTGCCTAAAAACAAATAGAAAATGAAATATCGGGAATTTTTAATTCCGGCCTCCCTTATAACCCCACTCCCGTTTGAACCTAAAAAACTTAATATAGCTTATAATCATGGAAGAATTTACATACAGAGTTTTGTTAAGTTAAGTTCAATCGTTAGTGCCCAATAAAATTGTTGGCTCCCACTTTACTTTTTTAGTGTAAATTCTATTATTTAAATCGACAAACCGTTTTCTTCGTGAATTGTGTAGCCCGAACCGCTCTATTTTTGAGATTGAAGTACCGTTTTGTTCCTCATGGTCGCTTTTTGCTTTGAAATGTTGTCGGATTTGAGGTAGCTCCCTCTCCCGGCGAGATAAGCCGTGCCTAAATTTTTTATTCCAAACCTCTCGCGCAACACGTTTAATTCGCTATTTCTCTGGCCTTTCCGAGTATCGCTTTACCGACGGGGAGAAAAACTTTTGGATACATCCCCATTCGTTCAACTCCTTAAACGCGAATAACCGCTGTCTGCCGTCCCAACAAATATCATCCGAAATCGCAACTATACTTTTCCTTGCGGCCCGTGAAATTCCCGTTCTACCGCCTCACTTTTTCTTTTCGAAGCGTCATTTTTCAGCTCGAGCGTACGGTCTATGTAACCACAGAGGCGATTTCCCGTACTCCACTCCGCCCCCCCCCCTGTACGGACCCTCCAAAATCGACTCTCCTAAAACTCCTCTCTTTCCACCGCTCTCCCTCCTCTCCCGTCGGGTCTAAGCCCACACCAATTTCGCCCCCTTCTCCGACAATCGCTCCCCTACGAACTCCCCACGCCACCTCCGTCACTGGCCGAAAGGCGAGGTTATTCGAAATGTAATGAAATGTTAATATGTTTATCTAATGTATGTTTTTTTTTTTTTATCGGAGACCCAGCTTCTGATCTTGATGGTGTTAAGGTAGTGTGACCTACCGGGGGTGAGAAAGGATAGTTCCCCTTCTACTGAACTACAGTTCCATTTTAAGGGAGGTGGTAATGATGTGGTGTAATGGAACTAAGAAGGTAGGTGACCCGGTAGCTGGTGATACAGGGTGGGTTGTGAGGGATAGGAAGAAAAGGGATAGAAAAGGGATATATGGAGATTAGATAAGAAGAAAGATGGCCGCTACAGCCAGTAAATAAGCCTAAGGTAGCCGGTGAATTGTAAAGGGGGTAAGGGGCGCCCAAAACTATCAAACTAAACTGAGCTAAACCTAAACTATACTAAAAGTAAAAAACTATACTAAATTATTCTACCTAACCTAACTTAAACTAAGGTCTATAATAGAGGGGTAAAGATGGAAGGTTCGCCCTGTTTGTATATTGTTGGCCGATCCTGGGGCACGATGAGGATGGGTGTCAGCAGCGGGTGAAATCGACTAGGGGCTCATCGAGACCAACCTGTTGCCATTTCACCGGCTGTTGAGGAGGGGGTATGGAGCGGTAGAGAGGGTTATCTATATAGTTGAGGGAGTCGAAAATTTTCACATGTCGGCGGGAAATGGTATGGGAAATAGGTTCATGGGAGAAGGTATTGTGAATTGTCCTGTTGGTGGCACGTTGGAGGGAGGTATGCCGGACAATTTTACGGAATATTCCGTTTTGAAATTGTTGAAGGGATGTGAGAGAGGATTTGGTAAGGTATCGGAGGAGGAGGGGGGGGGCATTTAGAAGGGCGGGCTGGATGACGCCTTTCAGGATAGGACCTTGAGTCGGAGGCTGAGAACGGGAGAGAGGAGAAGGTGGTTAAGGGATGTGAATTTGTTCCGTAATTGTTTTACTCGTTTGTTAATGTGTGCTGTGAATGTGAGATGTCTCTCCAGTCTGATTCCTAGGTAAACTATGGAGCGGGAGACAGGGAGGTTAGTATTGTCAAGTCGGAAAGTGTCGGGAACAGCCGTGCGTTTTCTGTATTAGAACACCAGGGCATCTGTCTTTCTGGGGTTCACACGGATGTTTATGGATCAGAGGTCATCGGAGATGGATTTGCAGGCGGATTCTACCAGGGACAGGGCGCGGGGTGGGTTGAGGGAAGTGCTAACAATAGCCAAGTCCTCCGCATACGTGACTACCTCAGTAGTGTTGCGAAAATTAAATAGATGAATAATCCTTCAGAGAGAGAGAGAGAGAGAGAGAGAGAGAGAGAGAGAGAGAGAGAGAGTCGCGTATTTGGAAAGTGTGACGTAGATCAAAGCAGCCGAAAGAATGTTCTAGGTCCAACCAGTACCTTCCAGCCAGACCTCGAATAGTCTAGACAGTTCCCCTTTGATGTATGCCGCCTCCCTATATAAAGAAGGGCTAGCCGTGAGCAGTCAGTTTTTTTTTTGTCACCTGTCTTGATGTTCACATCAGTGCTTCAGTGCGACTTAGTGCAGTGCGGTAAAGTGTTTTTAAAAGAAGAACAGTGTTGTGCCGTGACTGTAAGTAACAGTTTAGTGCCGTGTTTAAGACAGTGCAGTGCCGCGAAGTAAAGGACAGTGCAGCGCCGCAAAGTAGAAGACAGTGCAGTGCCGCGAAGTAAAGGACAGTGCAGTGCCGGCTTTCTGTGAATTTCAGTGAATTATTGGATTGTGACTCATTGAAGAACAGTAACGCTATCAGTGTATACTGTGAGTAGTAATTAAGAATAATCACCAAGTTTATTGTGCATAGTGAAATAAATTGTGCAGTGATAAAAACTTGCGAGTATTTAATTTTGCAATCCAAAAGAACTCTTATTAAAAACGTTTATTACTGGTTTTGGTAATACAAAAAAACGTAACAGTATTATGAAAACGTCGACTCACTACCTTTGCGGTGTACGCCGTGAAGAGGGTAGGTGACAGAAGGGAACCCTGGGGAACCCCTACTTTGAGAGGACGGGATGTGGAGAGGGATTCGCCGATCCTCACTTGGAAGGTTTAGCCGTGAAAGAAGGAACGGAGCCACCTAGGGTGTTAAGGAGTTCGGCGTGGTCGACGGAGTCAAAAACCTAGTGCAGTCTATTGAAATCATCGCCGTGACGACGTTTCTGCGGAGGTTGGTGGAAGTGTTAGCATAGAGACAGGCAAGGGGATGGAGTTATCTGTGCTGAGGACGGAAGCCGGACTGCTCGTTGGGGTTGAGAGATTTCTCCTCGCAGAAATCTACAAGATACCCGAGGATTATACGCTCTAGTATCTTGGAGATGTGTGGGAGGAAACTGATGCACACTGGAGCGAGTGATAGGGTAAGCCGGACATTCATATCTCCGTTTCTACTGGTCCTAGAATATTGATTCTGATGTCATTTTAAAGCACATCGAATACTGTATTGAACTACCTGATCAGCAATTTTTTAAGCAATTTTGCCAGGTGCGATATTACGGTAGGATGAATTTTAAATGTATACATACATATTATGTATCGCTTACTAAGTTACTAAGCGCGAGACAACATCAGACTAATTCCTAGTTTGTCTTTAAAGAGGATAATCAAATAATAAACAGAAGTAAAGAGAAGGGATTAATAAAATGTAAACAAAGGCATAAGTATTAATGTTGAATTAGAACTTTAATTTAATAAACGAATTAAATTAAATTTAAAAGAAAGTTAAATTAAATTTAAATTTAATAGAAAGTTAAATTAAATTTAAATTTAATAGAAAGTTAAATTAAATTTAAATTTAACAGAAAGTTAAATTAATATTTAAAATTTTGATGAAATGGTGAAAAAAAAAATTATTTCATTTTTTTCCAGAAATAAACACTAAATAAACGTAAAACTTACAAAATGATCTGTTTAATTTAATAGTTTAAAATTATTACCAGCAAGCAACTCGGAAACAGGTATGCTTGAAAACCAATTTTTTGTTCTATAATTGAATCTTCTAGTATTCTTAGAAAAAAAAAAAGCAGTTGGTCATTTAAAAAGTTTCTTCCTAATATCTTTCAAGGAAATAACAACAAAAACAAATACTACTTACTTCTACTTTGAAGAATACGATAAATGAATTTGCTTCCTTTAATTACATTTATTCTTTTAATCAATAATGCTAACTTTCGACGGAGTTCACTTTATGACACCTTGGACCTTTTTAAAAGGACAGTAAAAATATTTAGACAAGAAAAACACGTATTTTACTATTTCTTCGAACGTGAATGACGGCGTCAATTGCGTAGAGAAGGAGGCGTTTTACACCGTACGTAGTTGGGAAAGGTCCGCGGGAGGTATAATACGTATTCCGCACCGAAACTGTTAAAACTAAAAGTAAAAGATTTAATGGATAGGCAAGTTTAGGCAAGATCTGACGACGTTGTAAATAAGACAATATATTCCTAAAAGCATGCCAAGTGGTATTTTTTCAAGCAAATACAAGCGATTTGCGAATTCAATTAAATAAAATTATTTTCAGCTCGATGTAAAAAAAATAAAATTAGAGGAATTTTAAAAACCTTTTGTGCTAGTTTTTGATTTGTTATAATACCCTTAATGTGTACTGGAAGCAACAATAATTTATAAAATGAAATAAGAGTTCACGACGAATTTAATAAGCCAAGGCTTTTTTAAACATAGCAATTATAACCAGGCATTATGTAAAAACCATTGCAATAATATGGCTAAAAATCAATCTGCTCAATTGAAAAGGGTTTATGTGGTACTAACAATACAATCAAAATCCCAAATTAAAACTTTTATTTTTCCCCCCAATGTCCAACATTACTTAAGGATCGCTCCAGTGTGTGATGGGACGATAGTGTTCGGGAGAGGTTCCACTTCAGGCGGGTTTGAGGAGAGGGACGACTATTGCGTGTTTCCAGATGATGGGGAAGTGGCGGAGGAGCAGGCAGGAGTTTAGGAGGTGATTTAAGTAGGACAGAGACTTCCGTGGAAGCTGACGGAGTAGCACGTACTGCATCCTGTCCAGCCCAAGCCGTGATTAAGGCTTCACGGCTAGGAGCCCCCCGTTCTGTTTCCACACCTTTTTGGCCCCTTGGGCTGGACATTATTATTATTATTATTATTTCTCCGGCACGGGGCCGGCTCTCCCCAAGGGCAGCAGTAAGCCCCCGCTGTGTAGCTCTTGGGTAGGGGAACCGTAGGAACAGTAGGTCCTTAGTCGGCTTTGCTGTTCCGGGCCAGGGATCACTCCGGCCTTACTGGGGTAAGTTCTAGCGGCTTACTCAATGTGAACTACGGGCTGGGTGGAGTCCGGAGTGGAGGCTTGCCTTCACTGCCGGTCATAGACGTAGTGGTCGCGTGTTCAAAGCCCGAGGACATACAGGCCAGGAAACTGGTACATGTGCTCACTCGTGTGGGAGCTGGTTAGTAGGAGACTGTCCCTTCCATAGGATCGCTAGACCATCGTAGCGAATCCTCAGTCACCAGTGAAGCGTTGGATAGGTGTAGGCTGGATTAAGGCCTCACGGCTAGGTGCCTCCTACATTGCTGCCACGCTTCGAATGGGTACACAATGTCCAGCCCAAGGGGGTGCCTCCTCAGTCGGACGTAACCTAGCCTGATCTGCAGCGGACATATGTGCCGCTAGCATCTCAGCCTGGTATGTGTGGCTCATCACACACCTACCGGTTTGGAGAAGAACAGATCGCCTTTTGGTTACTCTGGTCTTCACCAACCGTGTGTCTTTCTGAGTGGTTTCATGACACTGTCTCATAAGGGTGCGGATCTGGGCAGTGAGGTTGTTAAGGACGGGACGTAGGGCGGGGTTCCTGGTGCGATTCCAGGAATTTTTAATGGTATTCCTCTGCCTGATTAACTGTAGAACATTAGGGGGAGGAGGTTTGAGTCCTGGGGGTCTTCTTGTGGTCTTCGGGATCGCCTGATCAGCAGCCTCCAAGATGATGTTGGTAAACTCGTCCAGTTTCTCTTCCAGGGTTTGGGCGTCACTAATAGTGGTGAACGCCGGTGTTGTTGCGTACATAAGTGACTTGTATAATTTCCAGTCACCATTATGAAACGCGTATGTGGTCGTAGTGGGTTTGGGAGGTCGACCTCCCAGCACGTAGAGTACTGGTCGGGGTTCACTAGTGATAAAGTCCAGGGCGAGACATTTAGTCACTATGTGAGGGGTACGGGTGAGCAATAGGACATTCTATACGGCGTTTTGAAAGTATGTGAATTAGGGTGTATAACGGTGAAACTAGAGTTCACGATCGCCTCGCCAGGGGGATTGGTTGAACTGTTATTCCAGGAGGGGTGTCTGGCGTTCAAATCTCCAATAACAAGATGATTTCTGTCTGTCTGAGCAAGACTTATGAGGGATTGAAAATATTCGGGTACAGCCTTAGGCCGACGATACTGGCCGGTGATAGTGTACGTGTGGTTGGCTATGAGGACCTTCACTGCTGCTAAGTGGGGTTTTGTCGGTACGGGGGGGGGCAGGTTCAACCTCTTTGAAAGTTATATCATGCCTGATCAAGATGGCAACTCCCCCAACCTTGTCGTCTCTCACGATGTTGTAGCCAACCACCGTAAAGTCATTAGAGGGAGTTAAGTGGGTATCACATAACACCACTATTGTGGGGTCATACCGTTGAGGAGAGCGTCAAGCTCGGATTTCCGTTTTTAGCTGAATTTATATTGAAATTCAGTAGGGAGTAAGGCCTGACCATTATTTGTCCATGGATTCTTTGAGAGTCTGGATGAGTGCGATGACTGTGTTGAGCAGCGTGTCGATCATTCCTCTCATGTCTTTTACCCATGGTGGGGGGGGGTGTAGTAGGCCATATGCTGGTTGTAAGATGGCGCCGGCTAAGGGGCGAAACAGGCAGAGGGGGATGTGGGGTGGGTTGTTGGTGGGGATGGTTGTTGTGGACGGAAAAGGTTGGATGCGGGGACCTGGCGAGCAGTCCAAGGGTTGTGGGTCGGGGCGGGAGCGGGGTATAGGTGGGCTCAGGGACACTTTTCTTGGATTGGAGCCGTTCTAAAAGCTCCAGCCTGGAAGGGCACTGTCGGAAGGAGGCGCGGTGATATATTGCAATTGGCACATTTAAGTGCATTCTGCTGCCTATTGCACTTTTCTACTGCATGTTTGCCGGAGCAACGCACGCATTTGAGGGGTAGATGGCAATCCGCCTTGGTGTGGCCAAATCTTTCGCAGGAGTGGCATTGAGGAATGTCTTGGGTGGGTTTGTATTCCCTGATCCTGATGACTATATTGGTTATTGCCTTTATATCCCTCAAATGCTTGGTGTCATAGTCGGGCTTGAACGTGGCCAAGATTGGCTCTATGTCCCTCTTGGTCCCGTCTGCAGCCGTTCAACGCTCACAAGTTGGGGTGGTCTAGTGCCTCCTCTACTTCCGAAAGGGGGTGCTTATTTTCAAGTCCTAAGCTCTAATGTATGTCCTTAGAGTTTAAGTATGTTACCTAAATAAAGCTCCTTGAAGAAGCGAGAGGTTTTCACTTTCAGACACTGTTATTTATTATCCAAATTTATTTTAATCTGATTTGAACGTCGTAATTATTTTCTTTTCTTTATTTATATTTATGTATTTGCATCATTATTGTTGAGGGTTTTGATTGATTTCAATTATTGGTCTACAACTATTTGTTCTGTATAGACGTGTAGTGCGCATTCTACCATATAATCATAGAACTGAAACGTCTTCTTTTCCTTCTCTCATTTTACGTACCGAGTTTTGTTAAGTCCGGTTCAATCGTTGGTGCCCAATAAAATTGTTGGTTCCCAATTTACTTTTTTAGTGTATATCTGGTTTATACTTTATTACATGACAAAAGTGAATATAGCAAAAGTTACTCTATTTAACAAAATAAACAACTCTTAACCTATGCATATTTGCCGAAAAACCAATAGGAAACGAAATATGGCTATTTTCAATTGTAGGCCTCCCTTACGACCTCCACACCTGCTCCTTCTGCCAGGCTGATTTGTGACGCTAAACCATCCGGGGCGTCACCCAAACGCGTACGAAAAAATTTATTCAAATCGGTCCAGCCGTTTAGGAGGAGTTCAGTGACATACACACTTAGGGTAGAATTATATATATATAACGATAGTAAATTTGAGTAGAAAGCAAATATTGTAAGTAAATAACATTTCACTGGAAATAAGTTAACCCAATTTACTGTGTTAGCTTCCCGGCAACTTCAGGTCCCACTTGAGTGTTATCAACATTGCTTTACATTATATCTCCGTTATAATGCGTCTGATCGAAAATTGTGTTTCACCAATCTTATTGACAATGGAATTTTCTATTAATGTTGTGTACGTTTTTTCATGTCTTGATAATTTACCGAAACATTTGATTTTTTCTTTTCACTCTTCAATATACCTCCATTCGTTCTCATGCCAGAATAGCAATACCCTTTTATATCTTGAGCTTCTTTATTCTAAGCTTAAATTCCAAATATTGTTATCAAGAGGCCTTTATTATGCGAGATGCATGATAATGCACTGTCGTCAATTAATACTTTACGTTGTTTCGAAAATGTTTATTTGACCTACTCCATACTCGCCATTTACAGTTTCTGTCGACACTAAATATCACATTGTTAAACTATCGATCATCTACAATTGCCATTATATGTATTTTTTTGTAACTCAAGTATTAAGTGAGTCATTCGTGCTATCTTGTTTTCATCTTTCAGTAATCTTCCACCTCTCTACCTTCTACTCATCTTTTTTTTTTACATAGAAATCGGTGATATATGCTGAGATGAGATCCCAAGTGATTTATACCAGCACTTGGAAAATTCGCTTAGTTTATGCAGCTCCTGCGTGACGGACCATTTTATGAGTAGGATCGAAAAACATTAATGAAGCAATCATGGTAAAATATTAATACTCTACAATTTTCACTCCATGCGTTTTTCTTAACTCAAATATTAAGAGATTAGTTAGTACATTCTGATTTTCAGTCCAAACATATGGCGGTGAGATCACTAGTGTGTCGAACCAACATGTGTAAAATCTGCTTAGTTTACACAGCCCCTGTCTGACAGACTTTTATACTCTTCTTAGAGTTCTCAACAATGACAAGTGAGGAACTCATATTTTAATTAAAAATTCTCGGGTATAATAAAAAGTTATCAACACACTATATAAGACCAGTGTGAATATGATGGATAAATCTACCCTCGACCTATTAAGTCAGACATCTTTTTTGATGATGGAGTAACAGAAATAGAAACAAATACGTAGAACCATAGGAATGCGGAGGGAAGGTGTGTCTTCGGAGCTGAGATCCTTGAGAGGCTAAAACAAGGACAGCTCAACAAATGGCTATTCAGCTCAGTTGAGATAATCAGCTACTGCAGCTATGGCTTGACGCATTCAGCCCATTTGAGGAAATCAGCGACTGCAGCTATGGCTTGACGCATTCAGCTCAGTTGAGGTTATGCGGGGGGAGAGAGGGGGGTTCCGAAACTGCATTGAGATTCCCCGTCGGAACAATAAAACCTCCCTCGATATGTGAACATTCAGAAGAGGTATAGCCATGGCACAGCTGATCAATATCTACTATAAAGAATTTGCCCACTTCATAACACTAAAGAAATTCCAAGATTACTAATTGGCTATTTCTTTACTCACATGATACTACAATACTCTACTTCCACAACATTAGACCATTCCTGCTTTATATAAACGGCCTATTATTTATTTATTTATTGGAGCTTCGAGAGAGAGAGCTAATACCTGGGCTTAGAGTATCCTCATCGTTCTTGATGTATATAGTAGGGTGTGCGAGTGCAAGGGATAGCACAGCTAGGAGACACCAGCTGGATAACATGGTTGGGCACAGACTGTGTCAGTGAAAGTGAGTTGTGTAAGGTCCAGCCCCTCCACTCACTCTCCCTCTTCTTTCCCGCCCTCAATCAACGCTCCTTTCATATATATTGTATCTATAACTTCAATCTCAATTTGGAGCAGAGAAAGCCCTACTGGAAATTTGATATCATTTTCTTTTTTGTAGTGATTTGTATCCACATAGGTGAATTTTAGCAAATTTCCCTTAAGTAAATCAGCTATTGAGGTCATACTCATGACGCGATTTTCGAAACATTTCTTTAATTCTCCATCAATCCTACCCAGTAAATGACAAAAATGAGGTCCGTTCAATATGGTGTGTATATATATATATATATATATATATATATAAATATATACTAGCAAAAGTACCCGGCTTCGCCCGGGAATTCATTTGAGGCTGAATGAAGATGGTATGTTTTTGGCAAGGCTTTACTTTCCACAATATTTTTTTTATTTCCCTGTCCCAGTGTTTAGAATTTATACCCGTCGTTACTGTGGATTTGTTAATAATAAAATTATTTCTTATTTAAGACTTCACTGTCCTCAATATTTTTATATTTCCCGTCCTCTGTGTATGTAGTTTTTTTTTTTATAACGTAAAGGACCATATAATTCATAATCCTAGAATGTATTCTATCTTCCAAACCACGTATGAATAACTTCCTTTCCCTTCATGCGGTACAATGTCCAACGGTGACAGCTGTTTTAGGTACGTCATAGCCTCTATTAAAACACTCTTTCATAAGTCTCGATTGTAAACTGTGTATTCATATTGGTTTTCAGTAAAGTATATCATAATACATTAACGGAGCAGAGTTAATAAATACCAGAAATACCTGAGTGCACCTCCCTAGCGTTTATTCTTGTAAATTATTTATTTATGATAATTAAAGAAATTCACATTCCTGAGAATAATAAACATTGCTAGAAGCATCAATTAACATGTAAACATAGACCAATATGAGGTCGGAAGGGAAGCGGCAGAACTGATAGGACAAAGGAAGTAGCTCGACACTTACATAGCCTCAGTGCTGCCAACCTGCAATGCATTTTGGATAGCTATCCTCTAATACATTCAAATATATTAAAAAATCATATTACATTATCTTCACAATTCTAAAACTGTTTCAAATATTTTTCACGTTTTAATTAAATAATGTATTAAATACACTTAGAGAAGGGTGGGGGCAGTATACCTTATTTGGTGCAAACTGTTACTGGCGTTAAAAAATAACATAGTTTTGAATTATTAAGGATAAAATTCTAACATGGATTTGAATTAACTTATCCAGGTGAGATACCTGGGTAGTTCATATTGGAATAAATTATTGAGCATATCAATATTTCTAAGCAAATTACTTGCTTCATACCTTATTTTACAAAAAAAATAATTATAAAACAAAATTTACACTAATTAAAAAGTAAACAACTTATGTTATGTACACGATTGCCAAAAAACAAATAGACGATGAAATATCACGAATTTTTATTTCAGGCCTCCCTTATAACCCCCATTCCCCTTTGAACCTAAAATTTTTAGTATAGCGTATAATCATGGAAGAATTAATGCTAATTTACATACCAAGTTTCATAAAATTCGGTTCAGCCGTTTATGCGTGAAAAGGTAACAAGCAAACAAACAAACAAACATACACGAAAGAAACAAAATGCAGTGATGGTGTCTATGACATGTGAAACGAAAATCGTGAAATTTCGCGAAAATAATCAATGTACAGACAGAGGTTACAATTTCATATATATACTAGCTCAGATACCCGGCTTCGCCCGGGAATGGATTTGAGGCTGAATGGTGATGGTATTTTTTTGGCAAGGCTTTACTTTGCACAATATTTTGACATTTACCCGTCCCAGTTTTTAGGGTTAATACCCGTTGTTGGCATTTGTTAATAATAAAATTAATTTTTTATGTAAGTCTTCACTGTCCTCCAAATTGTCATATTTCCCGTCTCTTGTGCATTTTGCATAGATTTCAGTTATTCCCGCTTTAGTTTATAGTGTGTATCTCGTTTATACTTTGTCAAAAGACAAAAATGAATATGACTAAAGTTACTCTAAATAACAAAATAAACAACTTTTGTTATGTTCATATTTGCCGAAAAACGAATAGAAAATGAAATACCGCTATTTTTAAATTTAGGCATCCCTTACAACCCCCACTCTTGCCCGTCCCTAGAAATGATGGTATGACTTGTTATAATGAAAGCATTAGTGCTAATACACATACCGAGTTTTATTTATTTTGGTTGGGTCTTTTGTCCCAAATAAAATTGTTCACTTCCGCTATAGGTTTTAGCGTATATCTCGTTTATAATTCGGTATACGAAAAAAGTGTATATATCATAAGTTACTCAAAATAACAAAATAAACAACTTTTGTTATGTTTATATTTGCCAAAAAAACAATAGGAAACGAAATATCACTACTGTTAATTTCAGGCCTCCCTTACAAACCCCACTCCTGCTCATCCATAGAAATGTTGGTATGCCTTGTTGTAATGAAAGCGTTAGTGCTAATACACGTACCGAGTTTTATTTAGTTCGGTTGATTCTTTGGTGCCAAATAAAATTGTTGACGCCCGCTATAATTTTTAGCGTATAACTCATTTATATTTAGGTATACGACGAAAGTGTATATAACAAAAGTTACTCTAAATAACAAAATTAACAACATTTGTTATGTGCATATTTGCCGAAACTACAATAGGAAACGAAATATCAATATTTTTAATTTCAGGTCTCCCTTATAACCCCCACTCCTGCCTGTCCCTAGAAATAGTATGGCTTTTTATAAGGAAGGCGTTAGTGCTAATACACATACTGAGTGTTTTATTTAGTTCGGTTGAGTCTTTTGTGCCAAATAAAATTTTTCACTTCCGCTATAATTTTTAGCGTATATCTCGTTTATAATTCGGTATACGAAAAAAGTGTATATAACAAAAGTTACTCTAAATAGCAAAATAAACAACTTTTGTTATGTTCATATTTGCAGATAAACCAATAGGAAACGAAATATCGCTATTTTTAATTTCTGGCTTCCCTTAAAACCCCCACTCCTGCCCGTCCCTAGAAATGTTGGTATGGCTTCTTATAATGAAAGCGTTAGTGCTAATACACATACCGAGTTTTATTTATTTCGGTTGGGTCTTTTGTCCCAAATAATATAGTTGACTCCCGCTATAGTCATAAGCGTATAACTCATTTAAACTTCGGAATACGATGAAAGTGTTTATGACAAAAGTTACTCTAAATAACAAAATAAACAACTTTTGTTATGTGCATATTTGCGAAAAAAACAATAGAAAACGAAATATCGCTATTTTTAATTTCAGGCCTCCCTTATAACCCCCACTCCTGTTCGTCTCAGAGAATATTAGTATAGCCTAAAGTCTAAGTTGGGCTAGTAGTAATATACATACCAAGTTTCATAAAATTCGGTTCAGCCGTTTATGCGTGAAAAGGTAACAAACAAACAAACATACACGAAAGAAACAAAATGCAGTTATGGTGTCTATGACATGTGAAACGAAAAGTTATCGTGAAATTTCGCGAAAAAAATCAATGTACAGACAGAGGTTACAATTTTATATATATACTAGCTCAGATACCCGGCTTCGCACGGGGATTGATTTGAGGCTGAATGGTGACGGTATTTTTTTGGCAAGGCTTTACTTTGCTCAATATTTTGACATTTACCCGTCCCAGTGTTTAGTTTAAATACCCGTCGTTTCTGTGGATTTGTTAATAATAATATTATTTTTTTTATGTAAGACTTCACTGTTCTCCATATTGTCATATTTCCCGTTTCCTGTGCATTATGCATAGATTTGAATTATTAAGCACAAAATATTAACATACATTTGAATTAATTTTTCCCGGTGAGGTACCTGGTAGTTCCAAAGAATTGTTGAGCAAATTTCTCTAAATAAAAAAATAAACAACTTTGTTATGTGCATATTTGCCGAAACCCCAATAGGAAAGGAAATATCACTATTTTTAATTTCAAGCCTCCCTTATAACCCCCACTCCTGCCCGTCCCTAGAAATTTTAGTATGGCTTATTATAAGGAAGACGTTAGTGCTAATTCACATACCAAGTTTGGTTTAGTTCGGTTGAGTCTTTTGTGCCAAATAAAATTGTTGACATCTGCTATCACTTCTTGGCGTATAACGCCTTTATAATTAGGTATACGACAAAAGTGTATATGACAAAAGTTTCTCTAAATAACATAATAAACAACTTTTGTGACGTGCATATTTGCCAAAACCCCAATAGGAAACGAAATATCACTATTTTTAATTTCAGGCCTCCTGTATAACCCCCACTCCTGCCCCTCCCTAGAAATGTTAGTATGGCTTATTTTAAGGAAGACTTTAGTGCTAACTCACATACCGAGTTTGGTTTAGTTCGGTTGAGTCTTTTGTGCCAAATAAAATTGTTGACTTCCGCTATCATTTTTAGCGTATAACGCCTTTATACTTAGGTATACGACAAAAGTGTAAATAACAAACGTTACTCTAAATAACAAATTAAACAACTTTTGTTATGTGCAGAATTGTCGAAAATGCAATAGGAAACGAAATATCGCTATTTTTAATTTCATGCCTCCCTTATAACCCCCACTCCTGTTCGTCTCAGAGAATATTAACATAGCCTAAAGTCTAAGTTGGGTTAGTAGTAATATACATACCAAGTTTCATAAAATTCGGTTCAGCCGTTTGTGCGTGAAAAGGTAACAAACAAACAAACAAATAAACAAACAAACAAACAAACATACACGAAAGAAACAAAATGCAGTTATGGTGTCTATGACATGTGAAACGAAAAGTTATCGTGAAATTTCGCGAAAAAAATCAATGTACAGACAGAGGTTACAATTTTATATATATACTAGCTGAGATACCCGGCTTCGCTCGGGAATTCATTTGGGGCTGAATGTTGGTGGTATATTTTTGGCAAGGCTTTACTTTGCACAATATTATGACATTTACCCGTCCAGTGTTTAGGGTTAACACCCGTCGTTTATGTGGATTTGTTAATAATAAAATTATTTTTTTATGTAAGACTTCACTGTCCTGCATATTGCCATATTTCCCGTTTCTTGTGCATTATGCATAGATTTGAATTATTAATGAGAAAATATTGACATACATATGAATATTTTTTTTCATTTGAGGTACCTGGTTGCTCATATTGAAAAGAAGTGTTGAGAAAATTTCTCTAAATAACAAATTAAACAACTTTTGTTATTTGCATATTTGCCGAAACCCCAATAGGAAATCACTATTTTAATTTCAGGCCTACTTTACAACTCCCACTCCTGCCCGTCCCTAGAAATAGTATGGCTTATTATAAGGAAGGCGTTAGTGCTAATTCAAATACCGAGTTTGGTTTAGTTCGGTTGAGTCTTTTGTGCCAAATAAAATTGTGGACTCCCGCTATAGGTTTTAGCGTATAACTCATTTATACTTCCGTATACGGCAAAAGTGCATGTAACAAACGTTACTCTAAATAATAAAACGAATAACTTTTGTTATGTGCATATTTGTTGAAAAAGCAATAGGAAACGAAATATCACTATTTTTAATTTCAGGCCTCCTGTATAACCCCCACTCCTGCCCCTCCCTAGAAATGTTAGTATTGCTTATTTTAAGGAAGACGTTAGTGCTAACTCACATACCGAGTTTGGTTTAGTTCAGTTGAGTCTTTTGTGCCAAATAAAATTGTGGACTCCCTCTATAGTTTTTAGAGTATAACTCATTTATACTTCCGTATACGGCAAAAGTGAATATAACAAAAGTTACTCTAAATTACACAATAAACAACCTCTGTTATGCTCATATATGCCGAAAAACCAATAAGAAACGGAATATCGCTATTTTTAATTTCTGGCTTTCCTTATAACCCCCACTCCTGCCCGTCCCTAGAAATGTTGGCATGGCTTGTTATAATGAAAGCGTTAGTACTAATAGACATACCGAGTTTTATTTAGTTAGGTTGATTCTTTTGTGTCATATAAAATAGTTAACTTCCTCTATAGGTTTTAGCGTATATCTCGTTTATAACTCGGTATACGACGAAAGTGTATATAACAAAAGTTACTCTAAATAACAAAATAAACAACTTTTGTTATGTGCATATTTGCCGAAAAACCAATAGGAATCGAAATATCGCTATTTTTAATTTCTGGCTTCCCTTATAACCCCCACTCCTGTTCGTCTCAGAGGATATTAATATAGCCTAAAGTCTAAGTTGGGTTAGTAGTAATATACATACCAAGTTTCATAAAATTCGGTTCAGCCGTTTATGAAAAGGTAACAAACAAACAAATAAACAAACAAACAAACAGACACCAAAGAAACAAAATGCAGTTATGGTGTCTATGACATGTGAAACGAAAAGTTATCGTGAAATTTCGTGAAAAAAATCAATGTACAGACAGAGGTTACAATTTTATATATATACTAGCTCAGATACCCGGCTTCGCCCGGGAATTGATTTGAGGCTGAATGGTGATGGTATTTTTTTGGCAAGGCTTTAATTTGCAAATATTTTGACATTTACCCGTCCTAGTGTTTAGAGTTAATACCCGTTGTTGACTGTTTCTCCATATTGTCATATTTCCCGTTTCCTGTGGCATTAATTCATAGATTTCGAATTATTAAGCACAAAAAAAAATTATTAAACATTCAATTGAATTAAATTTTTCCCGGTGAGGTACCTGGTAGTTCCAAAGAATTGTTTGAGCAAATTTCTGCCTCTAAAATAAAAAAAATAAATCAACTTTGTGATATGTGCATATTTGCCCGGAAACCCCCAATAGGGAAAGGAAATATCACTATTTTTAATTTCAAGCCTCCCTTATAACCCCCCACTCCTGCCCAGTCCCTAGAAATTTTATTATGGACTTATTATAAGGGAAAGACGTTTAGTGCTTAATAACACATTACCGAGTTTGGGTTTAGGTTCGGTTGAGTCTTTTGTGCCAAATTAAAAATTGTTGACATCGCTATCACTTCTTGGGTATAACGCCTTTATAATTAGGTATACGGACAATAGTTGTATATTGAAAAAAAGTTTCTCTAAATAACAAAATAAAACACTTTTGTGATGTTAATATTTGCCGAAAACCCAATAGGAAACGAAATATTCACTATTTTTAATTTCAGGGCCTCCTGTATAACCCCCCCACTCCTTGCGCCCCTCCCTAGAAATGTTAGATATTGCTTTTATTTTAAGGAAGGACGTTAGTGCTAACTTCACATACCGAGTTTGGTTTTTAGTTCAGTTGAGTCTTTTGTGCCAAATAAAATTGTTGGACTACCTCTATAGTTTTTAGAGTATAACTCATTTATACTTCCGTATACGGCAAAAGTGAATATAACAAAAGTTACTCTAAATTACACAAATAAACAACCTCTGTTATGCTCATATATGCCGAAAAAAACCAATAGGAAAAATCGAAAATAAATCGCTATTTTTAAATTTCTGGGCTTCCTTATGACCCCCACTCCTGTTCGTATCAGAGGATATTAATATAGCCTAAAGTCTAAAGTTGGGTTAGTAGTAATATACATACCAAGGTTTCATAAAATTCGGTTCAGCCGTTTATGCGTGAAAAGGTAACAAACAATCAAACAAAAAAACAAACAAACACACAAAAAAACAAACAAACAAACATACACGAAAAGAAACAAAATGCTGTTATGGTGTCTATGACATGTGAAAACGAAAAGTTATCGTTGGGACAATTTCGCGAAAAAAATCAATGTACAGACAGAGGTTACAATTTTATATACTATACTAGCTCAGATACCCGGCTTCGCACGGGGATTGATTTTGAGGCTGAATGGTGACGGTATTTTTTTTTGCAAGGCTTTACTTTGCTCATATTTTGACATTTTACCCCGTCCCAGTGTTTAGTTTAAATACCCGTCGTTTCTGTGGATTTTGTTAATAATAATATTATTTTTTTTTGTATGACTTCACTGTTCTTCATATTGTCTATTTCCGTTTCCTGTGCCATCATTATGCATAGATTTGATTTATTAAGCACAAAAATATTAACATACATTTGAATTAATTTTTTCCCGGTGATGGTACCTGGTAGTTCCAAAGATGTGAGCAATTTCTCTAAATAAAAAAATAAAACAACTTTGTTATGTGCATATTTGCCGAAACCCCAATAGGAAATGGAAAATATCACTATTTTAATTTCAAGCCTCCCTTTATAAACCCCCCACTCTGCCCGTCCCTAGAAATTTTAGTATGGCTTATTATAAGGAAGACGTTAGTGCTAATTCACATACCGAGTTTGGTTTAGTTCGGTTGAGTCTTTTGTGCCAAATAAAATTGTTGACATCTGCTATCACTTCTTGGCGTATAACGCCTTTATAATTTTTTATGTAAGTCTTCTTGTTATATACACTTTTGTCGTATACCTAAGTATAAATGAGTTATACGTTAAAACTTTAGCGGGCACTAACGGCTGAACCGAACTTAACAAAACTCGGTATGTCAATTAGCATTAATTCTTCCATGATTATAAGTTATATTTAAATTTTTTAGGTTCGAACGGGAGGGAGGGTTATAAGGGGATGCCTGAAAATATAAAATTCACCATATTTACATGTATAAGAAGACGTTGAAAATATAAAAAATATCGAAGGACTGTGATGCCTTATAGAACAAATAATTCTATTATTAGCAAATCCACGGCCAAAGAAAGGGTATCAATCCTAAACACTGGTTACGGGGTAAATGTCCAAAAAATATTGTCTTGCAATGCCTAATGCCTGCTAAAAAATACCATCACCATTCAGCCTCCAATAAATTCCCGGGCGCGGAATCCGGGGTATCGGAGGCTAGTATATATATAAAATTGTAACACCTCTGTCTGTACATTGATTTTTTTCGCCGAAATTTCACAATAACTTGTCGGTTTTCACATTGTCCATAGACACCATAACTGCATTTTGTTTTCTTTCGTTGTATGTTGTTAGTTTGTTTATTTGTTTGTTTGTTACCTTTTTCACCGCATAAACGGCTGAACCGAATTTTATGAAACTTGGGGTATGTATATTACTACGCACAACTTCAAGACTTTAGGCTATTACTAATATTCTCTGAGACGAACAGGACAATGAAGTGGGGGTTGTTATATGGGGAGGCCTGAAATTAAAAATAGCGAATATTTTCGTATTTCTATGGTTGGTTTTTCGGCAAATATGCACATAACAAAAAGCTTGTTTATTTTTGTTATTTAGAGTAACTTTTGTTATAAACAACTTTTCATCGTTTTCCGAAGTTTTAAAGGAGTTCATACGCTTTGGACTATAGCGGGAGTCAAACTATATTATTTGGGACAAAAGAACCCAAACCGAAATAAAATATACAAACTCGGTTAATGTGTATTAGCACTAACGCTTTCATTATAAGAAGGCATACCAACATTTTCTAGGGACGGGCAGGAGTGGGGGTTTTTTTAAGGGAAGCCAAAAATTAAAAATAGCGATATTTCGTTTCACATAAGAATAATAATTATTAAAAATCCACAGAAACGAATTAAAAAAAATAATATTATTATTAACAAATAAAACGGGTATTTAAACTAAACACTGGGACGGGTAAATGTCAAAATATTGAGCAAAGTAAAGCCTTGCCAAAAAAATACCTTCACCATTCAGCCTCAAATCAATCCCCGTGCGAAGCCGGGTATCTGAGCTAGTATATATATATAAAATTGTAACCTCTGTCTGTACATTGATTTTTTTCACGAAATTTCACGATAACTTTTCGTTTCACATGTCATAGACACCATAACTGCATTTTGTTTCTTTGGTGTCTGTTTGTTTGTTTGTTTATTTGTTTGTTTGTTACCTTT